>JAQZBX010101921.1:0-11215 GCA_029593785.1 Cabassous unicinctus
AAGCTGCTTCTCAAAGACTGCTTCTCAAAAGACTGCTTCAACTGTCCTTTGTCTTGCCTTTTATATCCAATTCCCCACCCACCAGGGGGTGGGGCTCAACGCCCTACTGACTGACATGGCCCAGTCAACGCCCTAATCATAATTCAATCATGCCCAGATTAACAGATCAGATTACAGGCATGATCCAATTATATTTTTGGAATTCATAATTACATCAAATTCCCCAACGGTTACAGGGAGTTTAGGTCAAGCTGATTGATGACAGACACTATTCAGCTCACAGGCTTTTAAACGAAGTTCTCAGAAACAGAGAAGCAGTCAAGTGTAAGAAAATGAAGCTTTAAAATTCACACAAATGCTGTGGACATGTGTTACCTTCTCTCCACCCCACATCTGGTCATTTGTGGAACTGGCCAAGTCAATCAGAATACCCTATCCCATAGGACAGTGATTGGTTCAGGGATAGACACATAAGCCAAGCAGAAAATGCTAGGGGTTGAAAGGGAGCTTTCATTGCAAGAGACTCTGAGCTAAAAGGACCCTATAATCCTGAAGTTGCTGGGGTCATCTTTCTACTACAGAGAGAGAACCTGCTTGGGAACGTAGTGTATCCACTCTTTTAGCCACTGTGTCAAACTACAAGTTAGTGTTCGACCAAGAATAAACGTAAACCCTTAAAATAGCTTCTCCTTCTTTTAAAAATGTTATCTTCAAAGCTTTCTCTCCTGAAATGCTATTGATCCAGGTCTCCTCACTCTAAATGTATGCAGTGGATTTTTTTTTTAACCCTAAATGCAGGTTCAACTAGTTCAGTGATTTCCTTGTATGACATTCTAGAGTTTCATTCAGAGCTGCCCTCAAGGTGCAGGTCCTTGCACTGTAGCCCTATAATTATGTACTTTGGGAACTTCTATAAATACTTGCCTTGGATGGGGTCCAAGCAGCTTTCTATTGAGTCTTGTTGTATACAGAAAGATGCCTCTGTGAATTGCCAGTGTGTTTGTTTGCTTAATGATGACAAGGGTCACTGAAGCCACGAAAAACCTAAAAAACCACAGCTTCTACCCCATCACTAGAAGAAAATCAGAACA
This sequence comes from Cabassous unicinctus, assembly GCA_029593785.1. Taxonomy (NCBI): domain Eukaryota; kingdom Metazoa; phylum Chordata; class Mammalia; order Cingulata; family Chlamyphoridae; genus Cabassous; species Cabassous unicinctus. The sequence continues at coordinate 1,092 of JAQZBX010101921.1, forward strand.
CCATGTGTACAACCAAATACGTTTGGAGTTTCCTGTGCTTGTCATTATCAACATAGTATTTGTTTTGTTTTTAAAGATTTATTTAATTTATTTATTTCTCCCCACCTCTTCGTTTGCATTCGCTATGTCTGTTTGTTGTATGCCGGTCTCTTTAGGAGGTACCAGGAAATGAACCTGGGACCTCCGATGTGGGAGGGAGGTGCCTAATTGCTTGAGCCACCTCCGCTCCCTGCTTTGTTTTGTCTTTCATTATGTCTTCCTCCTTGTGTCTCTTGTTGTGTCATCTTGTTGCGTCAGCTTACCACTCCTGCCCATTGCGCCAGCTCGCTGTCTTCTTTAGGAGGCACCAGGAACTGAACCAGGGACCTCCCATGTGGTAGGTGGGAGCTCAATCGCTTGAGCCATATCCACTTCCCTATTAACATAGTATTTGTATAACTGGAACTTTTTCTTTGCAGGTGACAAAAACCCAAATCGAACTAGTTTAAGCACAAAAAGGAATTTGTTGGTTTCCATAAAAATGTTAAGGAAGTCTCCAGGCATGATTGGATCCAGGTGCTCAGTTGACCTCAGCAGGCATCTCTCGGAGTTCCTGTCCTTCCCACCCCGTCCCCGGCCCCCAAGATCTCTGTGTTATAATTCTGTTCAAGCACCTCAGGAAAACACAGTCCCAGAATTTGATCAGAGCACACCTAGAGAGTGGCCTGCAAATAGGAAGACATTCTTCAAGCAAGGAGTGAGGAAATGCAAGGCAACCCAGGAGGCGGCATCCCAAGGATGGGGCAAGTGGGAGCCGCCTGCTCTGGCAGATGGGAGTATTTTGTCACCAACATTGTTTATAATCACCTGCGCTGAGAAAAAGGAAAAGCAAACTGACCTATAGTCTACTGTTTTTAAATTATCTACAGACAATGCTTTCCCTTAATCGCCCACACCCCGGGGTAGACAGTTGCCCCAGGGCTGGCTTTGGTACACTAATAGATGTAGCAGTTCCTCTTCTCATACTTTCAGGAAAAGCTTATCAACTCTCACAGCTACACCTACCTCTTCTGGCTGGTGGCTTCTGACTCTTTTCTCTCTCTCTATCCTGGCATGACCACCTCGCTGCCTACAGGACATTTCCACATAAACCTCTCACTGTGTCGACACTGAACTCCACCTCCGCTTCTCCCCCCCGTGATTCTCATCTCAGAAGAGGAATTTATAATCAGCGGTTACAAGTGCTTTAAGGAATGCATGAGACACAGCCCTACCCTTATGCAAGTCAGCAGGGGCCTCCCTCAAACTGTCCCTTCTTGCGGTCTTCTCAGACACCAGGCTCTGTGCTGGACGGACTATGGGGCTGGCCAAATGTGAAGGGGCATTGAAGCCAAGGTATTTATGTACAAATCTTCTTCACAAATGTCGCAGCAGAGCCTAAGCTTTCCCAAGCCGCTTCTCTGACCAGAAAGGGAAGCATGCAAGTCACATTTCTTGCTTCTCACCATTCTTTGTCCCTGTCTGGACTCCTGATTTACTGCAAATATGTGATACCCAGGCCCTGAGTAGTCATTAAAGAATACCTGAGAGGTTCTCTAAATGGCTTTTCCATGATCAGCGAGCAGGCTCTGAGGCCCATTTGAGGCAATGGAGGTAAGGAATGGGGGAAGGGGAGACCCCCTGAGTTCAATAACTTCTGACATTTCTCTCCAAACCTGACCCCTAGACATCAGCATTGCAAATGGCTTATCAGGATTTATTTCCATATCACCTCCACCCCAACCCCAACAAGTCCAGCTTGTGCATGATATTATTGAAACTTTTGTCAAATATTATATTTACATACTCACCTATTCTTTCCAACCACCGGGTGAGGGATGGAAGAGTTATTTCCCGATTTTAGAGAAGAAAAAACAAAGCTCCAGGAAATTAACATGACTTGGCCAAGATCCCACAGCTGGTGAGTGGGGGAGCAGGACTCGAACCCAGATCTGTGTACACCAATATCTCATACAATTCTCATCGCCAGGGATGTGTCACCTTCCTGGACAGGGCAACTCCATGCACAAACGCCTCCCCCAATGGCCTGTCCCAGTACTCAATTCCCACCCGCAGAGAGTCATCCCTTTGAGTAACAGAGTTGAGTTGCTATTCACTGGCAAGTATGAATTCATTTACCAGATAGCACCCTGAGATCACAGCACCATGATGTGGGCATCTTGCTGGGAAGAAAAGGAAGGCACAGGCAATCAAGCTCTGTGTGGAAAGGGGATGTGCGCAAGTAGGGCCCAAGGGGAAACTGAGCATTTAGGGCATGGGAATTCCTAGAGTAGCCCCAGGACCAGCAAAAGGACAGTACATTTGCTTTCTGTGTATGCCTAGAACCTCTTCTTCCAAACAGGGTCAGAAGTCACGTGAAAGCATGACCCTTTTCTCCCTGGCTGCATTTACTCACTTGCAATCCCCAGGCCAACTGTGCAAACATGAGCAAGGACAAAAGAGACTGTATATGGGGTCATCTCTTACATTGATTTTCCTCCCTAAAAACACTGACATGCCTGGTTCTGTCATGATCTTGGAGAAAGGTCAGCTCCCACCATGTTTGTAGCCATTCATTCATTCATTCATTCATTGAGCTAACATTCCCTGAGCATTGACTCCATGCTGGCTGCCGGGGAACCAGAGAAAAATGAGGCATACCCAACAGGCCATCACTGACTTCTCAGCTCCACTTCCCTAGCAAAGTCAGTCCCGTCCTCTTCTTAAAACCCCAAACTCCCTGATCGACTTCACTCTAGATAAAGGTTTCTTAACTTAGGATCCTTTTGAGTCTTAGAGGAAATTATTGATGGAAACTTTGCACATTTTCATTTATGACTATGAATTTTCTTGGGGAACAACCCCTTTGGCTTCATCAGATACTTACAAAAAGCTTAAAATCCATGGCTTAGGTCATTACCAGGAGCAGGGCTGCACTGTTATTTTTCTACAAGAGCTTCCAACAATACACAAATGTGCTACAAAATGGAAATCCTTCCAACTTGCAACTTCAGGTTCTATAAAAGGAATGAGCGCACTAATGAACCAACCCTGTACTTTAAAATTCTCTATAATAAGCTCATTTTCAAGATGAGGACAAAATTTTATTTGCATTTGCTAACAGGAAGCTAGGGCTGTCAACACAGACGTTTATACATGCCATGAAGGCCCTAAAATAGCACTCATAGCTAGTCACTAGATTCCATAAAACTAATGACTTAATGGAGCCATTCTTCCCTTATTGCAAAATAGTCTCCACATTGATAAACATGTTGTCAACTGCGGCAAAAAAAGCGTAGGTTTGGGGTTTTTGTTTAATAGTAGCACTGCTGTCTTACAAAAACTGTTTACATTATATTTTCAGGTTTATTATTAGGGTGATATGTATTTTAAGAGAATTTTGAAGGGTGAGAGCCTGTTTTCCTCCACAGAATTAAGATTAATTTGTAGTTTTAAAGAAATGGTTCTAATCTACTTTGCTAGCTTCCCTGCTGTTTCCCAGATTCACTGAGGGTTTTAGCAATTAATTTGTAAACCCAATGAAATTATGTCAAGTGAAATAAAATACAACACTTTTTTTTTTTTTTTTTGTCATGAACCAAGAAAATTTGGGAATTTTATGCTCTGAGATAGAAAAAGCACAAAGATCTTATTGGAGTTTGAGCAGAGATAGATTCAGTTACCATCTGCACACCATGGTGGGAAAGACTGAGTTATTCTTGTGGTCTTGGTGGGGAGGACTGAAATAGGCTCCTTTACTTGAACACTTATTATGCAGAGAGGTTCGTGATAGTATCTATACTTAGCTACTTTGTTTCCTCCCCTTTTCTTCTCCCCTGGAGTTTTCTGAGAGCAGGGCAGGGAACCTACTTTATGACCAGATTCTCAAGACAGCAATTATTGAGTAATTACTGTATGTCCAGTCTTGTATTGGACTTTATTAGACGCATTTCAGGAGTTTAAACTAACTCCTTTATCTCCAAGGAGTTTAAAATCTAATTATGGAAAGATGGATTAACACAAATGAAAAAAAAACAGAAAACAATGTACGATAGTGGGTATTTAAGTACTAAATTATGAAGTGCTGACTCAAAGTGCTATCAGAGTTTAGAAAACAAAGATGGCAATGTTGGTTGGATTTATTGGTTGGGGTAGATTGGAAGTAGAAGTAAACATTGAGTTGGACCTTGAAAGAAGATGGAAGTGATGATACTAAAACAAATATCATTAACAGAAAAAATAAAGTACCCAATTTTACAACCTATTCTGTGCCAGCCTCCATAGTAAGTGTTTTGCATGAATTATCTTCAGAACAGCTCATTTCGCAGATGAGGAAATTGAGGCTCAAAGAGATTAAGGAAATTGGCCAATGATGAAATCAGGTTTGTCTGCAACCTAAGCCGCTGTTCTTTCCACCATACCACATTCACTAGCCTCCAAAAGACGTGGGCAACAGCACCCATCCTCTTCTCTTAATGAATGTTGTCTTTTAATATTTTGGAATTGTAAGACTAGAGTGACAGGATTCAAGAAGAGACATCCCCTGATGACCCCTAGACTCTCAAAAGGTAGACATGGTTTGTTAGCTGAGTCAGGGAAGATTTGGTCATTCATTTGGTTCACAGTGTGCCCTAAATCCCTTCCTACCTGGAGTGAGAATGAGAAGTAGGGGACTTTCACAGACTAGAAACTAAATGTAGGAGGCCCAAAGAAAAGCCCTTATTCCTAAAGTAGGAAGAAACAAGGAAATGTTTGGCTTTCCAAGAGAACTGAACTAATGCTAAGGAACTCCAGGTAAAGATGAAGGACGCCAAAGAAGCCACACGATGCCTGAAAGGCCAAGTCTACATGCTATTAGACCTAGCAACACAGTTGATGCAATCCAGTTTAACCACAAAATATGTAGTATCCAGCCTCCAAGGGGGTTCTAATGAACTCTGCCACCTGGAATCACATCCTTGTGTCATCCCCTCCTATACTGCACCAAGGTTGGTCTGTGTAATCAATGGCATGTGGCAGAAGTGATGAAATGCTTCTTCCAAAATTAGAATATAAAGGACTTTGGATTTTACCTCATAACCATATACAATAATGGATCAATGACTTGAATATAAGAGCTAACCAAAAAAAAACTGTTAGAAGAAAGCATAGGGGAAAATTGTCATGACCTTGGATTTGGCAATGGATTCTTAGACTTTACACCAAAAGCATGAGCAACAAAAGGAAAAAATAGATAAATTGGACATCATCAAAATTAAGAACTTCTGTACACCAAAGGACATTATCAAGAAAGCAAAAAGACAACCTACAGAGTGGGAGAAAATATTTGGAAATCATGTATCTAGTAAGGGTTTAATATCCAGAATATATAAAGAACTTTTAAAACTGAACAACAAAAAGGCAAACAACCCAAATATGGGTAAAGAACTCAGACATTTCTCCAAAGAAGATATGCAAATGGCCAATAAACATGTGAAAAGATGCTCAACCTCATTAATGATTAGGGAAACGCAAACCAAAACCACAAGGAGATACCACTTCACACTCATTAGGATGGCCATTATTTTTTTAAAAACATGCAAAATAACAAGTGTTGGTGAGGATGTAGAGAAATTGGGACCCTGCATTGCTGGTGAGAATGTAAAATGGTGCAGCCTCTGTGTGGAAATCTGTTGTAAACAGAGTTGTAAACAGAGTCGTAAAACAGAATGTAAAATTGTGGTTTCAAAGGTTAACTATAAACCATATGACTCAGCAATTCCACTTCTAGGTACTTATATACCAATGTTCATAGCAGGGTTATTCACAATTGCCAAAAAGGTGGAAACAATCCAAGTGTCTATCAACAGAAGAATAGATAAATAAAGTGTGGTATATACAAAAACTTAGCTGGTCTTTTTCCCCAGTTCCTGGGGAGATAACCTGTACATCTTTGGACTTTCTTGTGACAGGAGTATCTTTGTTTTTCATGACAGTGTAGGGCCAGCCACACATGTAGCTTAAAGTCAGGGCCTGGTCACACCAGAAAGACCAATCATGTGATTAGGAACTTGGGGCGTTGAGTCTCATCACATCAGCCCAGTCTCACCAACTTCTGGGAAAGAAGGGGGTCTAGAGATTGACTTCAACCACCTGGGCATTGATTCCATCAATCATGCCTATGCAATAAGACCCCCATATAAACTCAAGACACTTGAAGCTCTGAAGAGCGTCCACATTTGAGAAGATACATCACTGTGCCCAAAGGGTGACACGCTCTGACTCCTTGTGGAGAAGGTAAGGAAGTTTACATCCCAGACCTCGCTCTATGTATGTCTTCGTTCAGCTTCTTATTTGTAACCACCATATATATCTTATGGTACCCACTCTAATAAAGCTGTAATCTCAAATACAGTAGCTTCAGTGAGTTCTGTGAGCTGTTCTAGCGAATTATCAAACCCAAAGAGGTAATGGGGACTTCTGAATTTGTAGCCATTTGGTCAGAAATGTGTTGGCCCTGGGAACCTCCAAACTTGTGGCTGGTATCTGAGTGAGGACAGGCCCATGGGAGGGCTTTGCCCTTAACCTGTGAGTCTGGCCTAAGTCTGGTTGGAGTCAGAATTGAATTGATTTTTAACTACTGCAGTATTTGCAGTTATTGTTGGAAGCTCTTGCAATTCTTAGAACTTGCAATGGGGCATTATTTAGTTACAAAATGGAATGAAATTCTATACATGTTATCACATGGATGAACCTTGAAAACATTTTGTTGAATGAAATAAGTCAGACACAAAAGACAAATATTGTATGATTCCACTCAGATGAAATATCTAGAATAAGCAAATTCATTCAGAGACAGAAAGTACTTTAGATGTTAGGAGAGGGTGGGGGAGGGGTGAACGGGGTATTGCTTAATGTATACAGAGTTTCTGTTTGGGATGATAAAAAAGTTTTAGTAATGAATGGTGGTGATGGTAGCACACATTGTGAATGTAATTAATACCACTGAATTGTACATGTAAAAATGGTTAAAATGACATCCCAAAATAGAAGAGCAAAGTTGGAGGACTCACACTTCTTGACCTTAAATGTATTATAAAGCTACAGTGGTCAAAACAGCATTGTATTAGCATAAAGATAGACACACTGATCAATGGAATCAAACTGAGAGTTCAGAAATAGACCCAGACCTCCATGGTCAACTGATTTTTAAGAAGCCTACCAAGCCTACTTTACTGGGATAGAACAGCCTCTTTAACAAATGGGCTGGGAGAACTGGATATTCATAACCATAGGAATGAAAGAGTACTCTTATCTCACTCCCTATACAACGATCAACTCAAAAAGAGCAAAGGCCTAAACAGAAAAGCTAGGACCATAAAACTCCTAGAAGATAATGTAGGGAAGTATCTTCAAGAACTTGTACTATGTGGCGGTCTCTTAAACCTTATACCTAAGCATGAGCAACAAAAGGAAAAAGAGATAAACGGGACCTCCTTAAAATTAAACACTTTTGCATCTCAAAGGACTTTGTGAAGTGGGTAAAAAGAAAGCCTATTCATGGGAGAAAATATTTGGAAATCACACATCTGACAAGGGTTTAATTTCCATGATATGTAAAGAAATCCTACAACTCAACTATGAAAAGACAAATGACTCAATCAAAAAATGGGCAAAAGACCTGAATAGAAGGAGTGTGGGCGACCAGGCCCCATGCGCAGGTGAGCCCCCCAGGCACCACGCGCAGATGCGGCGTCAGGCCCCGCGAGCCACGCAGCAAGATGATGACGTAACAGGAAAGTGACACAAGGGAGAGCCAAGATGAGACATGCCAAAAAAACAGGAGCTAAGGTGGCACAGGTGGTAGGATGCCTCTCTCCTACATCGGAGGTTCTGAGGATCGAATCCCAGTGAAGACAGGAGGAGAAGGATGAGAAGAGAGGGCAGGAAACAGACACAGAGAACTGCCCAGTGAATGGACACAAAAACAGCAAAAACGGGGTGTGTATGGGGTGGGTGAAAATGGATATAAATAAATAAATAAATAAATCCTTAAAAAAAAAGTATAGGGGAGTAAGATACGGACTATAGTTACTAGCAATACTTTGACGATGCTCTTTCATAATTTGTTAACAAATGTTTCACAACAACGCAAAGTATTTGTGGTGGGGTGATGTGTGGGAGCCCTGTATGATGTTATGCATGTTTGTTTTGTAAGTTCACGATGTTTACTGAACACTCATAGTTTATGTATGTTCATGTATGAATGATATACTTCAATAAATTGTTTAAAAAAATAAATTTTAAAAAAAGATGATATACTCCTCATATAGTTTGATTCTTAGAAATTAATGTTTGCATGATTCCACTCTTATATGGGCAAAGATGGGATGTGTAAACAGCATGGAGTGAGTTGCTCGGCGTGTATATAACAGGCAGGTAACTGAAGAAGTGCTTAGTACGTGAAATTCTGGGTGTGGATGAGAAGTAATCGCCCACCATTCAGGTCCAAAAAACATTTATTGACAGTTATGCAATTAACATTTATGCAACCAATTTTATCAACTATGGATCAGACACATTGGTGGTTGCTTTCACATATCTCATTTTGTTCTCACAAAAAACCTATGGGGTTGGATTCATTTTTTTTCCTTCTGATAATATTTAATTTATTGATTCAACTTCACAGGCAATTTTATGAGTAGTGTTTCCATGACCAGAACTATTTTGGGGTAATCTGACACCATTTTCCTTAGGTCCTCATCTTCCCTCTTACCTAAGTGGCTCGAAATGTGGCATTCTTTGAGTCCTAGGTGATGCTTCACTGGAAATATTAGCAGATTGCTGCATTGTCCCCTCCTACCTTGTAGAGCCTCACGGGAGTTTAAGGACTTGCTCAAGACCACCCCACTCGTGGGTGACTGCCAGGACTGGGCTAGACATCCAGAGGGGTCCAACTCCAGTGTCTGGCCTTACTGCCTTTCTTTTGGGTTCTCCATCACCAATGGGCAAACACCTCCTGAAGATGTATTTCAATGCTCTAACGCTCTCCTGAGTCCTGTTCTTCCCACGGGACAAAATTCAGATGCCTTATTGAATTACACCCACTCCCACCTCCTCCCCCAAGAAGGTCCATGTAGCTGCTGGACAATTTGATGTAATTATGAATTCCAAAAATATAATTGGATCATGCTTGTAAACTGTCTGTTAATCTGGGCATGATTTGGTTATGACTGGGCCACGTCATTAGGGCGTTGAGCCCCACCCCTTGGTGGGTGGGGAATCAAATATAAAAGGCATGGCAAGAACAGAGTTGCAGCAGTTTTTGAGAAGCAGTTTTGATGTTGGAGTTTTGATGTTGGAGAGAAGGCCCCAGGAGAAGAGAAGTGAGCCGTTCGCCTGATAGTCTACAGCTGACCTTGTGGAGGAACCAGAGGAGCTAAGCCCAGAGAGAAACGCAGCCCTGGGAAGAGAGGAACCCAAGAAGCCTGAACCCTGGCAAACGTCGGCAGCTATCTTGCTCCAACACATGGCAATGGACTTTGGTGAGAGAAGAAACTTAACGCTTTATGGCCTGGTAACTGTGGACTTCTACCCCAAATAAATACCCTTTATAAAGACCAAACCATTTTTGGTATTTCACATTAGCACCCCTTTGGCTGACTAATACAGTCCACCAAGACAGCCAAAGCCAACGCCCCTCCAAGGGGCTTGCTCCCTCCTACCCCTATAGCTGGGTGCAGGCCCTTATCGCCACTCACCCAGTGACCTCAGCCTCTTTCTGGCTCTCAACCAGGAAGTCTTACTCTCCTACAACCTATCCTGCACTCTGTTGCCAGAACAAATTTTTCTTTCATCCAATTCTGATAAGGTCAATACCCTGATTAGATCCTTTTCAGGAAGAGAGAGAGAGACAGACACACAGACAGACAGCAAGAGATGTCAACTCCTATAGCTGGCATGCAATGTCATTCATAGTGAAGTCCCTGTTGCCCTCTCCCCTCTCCCTGCCACCCTCCCACCCCTTCCTACAGCACAGGGCACTCTAGCCAGGCTGCACTGCCGGCGTTGCCACGCTCACACAGCTGTTTCACTCTTCTGGGCTTTCAGACAAGCTGCTCCCTCTG
>JAQZBX010101922.1:0-11213 GCA_029593785.1 Cabassous unicinctus
ACCTTTCATGGTTTTATTAATTCTGATCACATCTCAGCTCCAGCATTGCTTTTCCAGACTAAATAGGGCTCATTCTTTGACTACATTCATGTGGGAGATTCTCTAGCTCACACCCTATCCCAGGTTCAGACTCACTGATATAATGATCCTCTGTTATTAAAAGAAGTTTTCTATTTCTCAAGTGTGTTAGAGCAGGAAAAAAAAAAAGATTGTGAATCAATCACCTTTTTTAGTGAGGAAAACACGGGGCAAATCTGAATTCCAGTCCTTCTTCTGCCACTTACAGGCTTATTTGATTTTAGATAAATTACTTAATTTAATAGTCCTCATATGTAAAATGAGATAAGCCCTACCTGCTTTTTATGGGTATTAAATGACAAGGTATATCAAGTACATGGCATTTGGTAAGTACTCAGTAAATGTCAATTCCTTATATTTTTTGTGTTGTTATTAATGACTTATAACCCATCATATTGAAAAGGTAGCTGAGATAAATATCTTGTTCTAAACCAGCAATTTTATGTTTTATAAGGATTCTTTCCAAATATTTACTTAACATTCAAAAATGTAAAGTTTTTTTGTCTGCATTTTTTTTTTTTTTTTTTTAATTAATAAAGGTTTTGTTTGTCCTTGTTTTCTTTACCATTAGATACAAACTGCTTCATATTCTGGAATTTGATTCAGATCGTAGGAGAATGAGTGTGATTGTTCAGGCACCTTCAGGTAACCAATCTAAACTTTCTTGAATTTTTATTGTTCTAATATTACGAGCTTGATAGCTAATTTTTCATTTTAGGTGAGAAGCTTTTATTTGCTAAAGGAGCTGAATCATCAATTCTTCCTAAATGTATAGGTGGAGAAATAGAAAAAACCAGAATTCATGTAGATGAATTTGCTTTGGTGAGTGCAAATTTTTATGATTTTTGAAATTATAAAAGATATACTTGTGATAGAGTTTGAGTTTTATTTTTTCATTAATAATTTATTAAAAATTACAGAAATTCTGCAGTTCTGTTACATTATATGCTAAATCCACATTCTTTGTATAAAAATTGACTTAATCTGCCAAAATCTAAGGCCTCTCTTCAAACCTATTACAGCCTGGTTGCAAGGACTACTCAAAATACTATATAAAATGGGAGATTTATTAAAAGGATATAGGGGAATCACAAGGATATAGAAAAAATGGCCAATACATTTCTGGTGGGATTACAAAAACCCACTTTGGAAACAGTTTAGCAGTCAAGACACTATCTGTATACATTAGAGCTTGGAGTGGGAGAGGCGGTTGAAATTATTTATATTCCTGAAAAGAAGGAAAGAACTCATCAGGATCAAGGTTTCACTCTGGAATATCATCTATGACATTATTCTTGTTAGAATAATGGCATACCTTTATTCAGAATTATGATATACCATTTAATGTAATACACATCTCAGTTTCAGAGATGTTAAAATGTGAAAAAATTGTATATTTTAGAATTAAAGAAATGCAATCTATTAAATGAAAAACTGCTATTATGAGTATTTGTGGACTAACTTCTGAACATGTGTTTTTTAATATATATGTAGTTTATTCAACAAAGATTTATTTGAATACCTGCTATATACAAAAATGAATCAGATATAGTCCCTGACCTAAAGAGGCATACAGTTAATAGAGGAGCAGATATGTTACAAAACAAAATTTTAATTCAATTCTATAAGAATGTTTTATGTACAGAGAATTTGAAGATAACGAGAAGAGGGAAACATTTATTTACCACTGGGGAGGGGGCGTTTTGCAGATAAAGTTATATATGTATGTTATCCCATTCAGTTCTTATTATTGCTATGTGAAATAGGTAGTAGTAGTTTCTATTCCATATGTGAGGAAACTAAGGTTCAAAGAAGCCAAGTAATTTCCTCAAGCTTTCATACCAATCCAAAGGCAGGATTTGAACCAAAAGCCACCCAGTATATCATACTGCTTTCTATTATGGTAATATGGAGCAAACTGAGGTAATGTACATAAAATGAAAGAATCAAACGTCCTACTATGGAATATTGTTTATGTCATTTATTTCTTTTTTTTATGTCATTTATTTCTTATCTAATAGATGGTAGTATTTTTTTTCAATGATTGATTTTTGGTACTAGGGTCCTCGATTTATTTCATTGACTTCTTGATTTCCCATTAAATTTTTGTCTTTTTTTTTTCCTGCTCTAGAAAGGACTAAGAACTCTGTGTATAGCCTATAGACAGTTTACATCTAAAGAGTATGAAGAAATAGATAGACGCCTATTTGAAGCCAGGACTGCCTTGCAGCAACGGGAAGAGAAACTGGCAGATGTCTTCCAGTTCATAGAGAAAGGCCTGACATTACTTGGAGCTACAGCAGTAGAAGACAGGTAAATGTCACATAAATAGGCAATATCATTTTTCTTTCATTAGTATTTTTATCTAAGTGTTTCTAATATATATGTAAATTCTATTTATTAGCACCCTATGATGATTTGATATACTTAAAACCAAAATAGAGAGTTAAAGCCTTAATTCTTCCCATTCAGTTTACACAATTTTTGTTCTGGCCCGATATCTGAAATAGACAAAGTAAAACCAACTACCTATAGTTTTGTCTACAGGCTTCAATTTTTAGAATACTACTTTGTCCATACAAAGATTTTAATGATAATAGCACCTGCTTAATTTCCAGCCATACCTCCCACCACTTCCACCTTCCATTTTATGCTTCAACAATACCAAACTCTGTAGTTCTCTGAACATTAACTATAGATTAAACTATTCTATGTGTACCTTTGTTCCTGACAAAGCTATGTCTTCTACCTGGATAATTCTTCCCTTCCTTATCCATCTGTGAATACCCATTCATCAAGTATAACTAATATATTGTCCCGCACCCCAGTAAGACCTTTCCTGATCCCTCATAGGATTAAAACTTCTCTTCTTTATGAAATCTCTGTGTTTTATTGGTAATTCTATTGTTATCCTTAATGGTACTGTATTACAATTATTTGTTTAAGGATTTTCTCCTCTGTTAATGTGTGAATTTTTTGAGATCCATTTATCCCTTGTCAGTGTCCCCAGCATCTATCTCAATGTCTGTTTCATAGCTTCTTTAATTCTAGGAATTAAATTGAATTATACAAATTAAGCCTATAGTTCTCTTTTCCTCTACCCCTTAGATCTAAGAATGTTTGCTCTTTTTTTAAACCTAGTTTTCATTTACTTTTTCAGTTTCCTCATGAGATTTCTAAGACTCGTCTAAGGTTATGTAGTCCTTTACTGTCCATTGTCTGATTTTTGAAATAGTGATATGAGAGATTTTCTTATCAAGAAAAAGAAGGGAAGCGGGTGTGGCTCAGTGGATAGAGCCCCCGTTTACCTTGTGGGAAGCCCGGCTTCGCGTCCCAAGGCCTCCTTGTGAGGGCACACTGGCCTGAGCGGTGGGGTGGGCTGATGCAGCAACCTCACGGCAGGAAGCGGGTGTGGCGCAATGGATAGAGCACCCATTTACCATATGAGAGGCTCCGGGTTCGCTTCCCGGCGCCTCCTTGTGAGGGCAGGCCAGCTCGCGCAGCGCCGTGGGCTGATGGCGGCAAGACCTCACAGCAAGGGGGAGATAAGCAGACAAAGGGAAGACACGCAGCGAATGGACACGGCAACACAAGCAGCAAGGGGGGGATAAACAAAAAATGAAAGTGAATAAATCTTTAAAAAAAGAAAAAGAAAAAGAAAAATCTGCTTCTAATTTGAAATTTAAAAGTTTCTAATAAAATAGTTTATTATGACCACAAAGTTAGTTTAATCCTATAAAAATCAACTTTGAGGACATACTCTTAAAATATAGAGTTGTACATTTTAACTGATCAATTTTATGTTAACCAGATGATCACTAATCTGGTTATTCTTGTTTCTTCCCTAATGGAAGAAAACTTCAGTTATATTGCTATTCTATAGCACTTCTAGGTCAAGGAATCTAAAATTTACCTTATATATACTTTGTGCTTTTTTCTTAAAATAGTCAAAAAAGTATTCTTTACTACTGATACTGTTTCTTCTTTCCTCAGACTACAAGATAAAGTTCGAGAAACAATTGAAGGATTGAGAATGGCTGGTATCAAAGTATGGGTACTTACTGGAGATAAACATGAAACAGCTGTTAGTGTGAGTCTATCCTGTGGACATTTTCACAGAACCATGAACATCCTTGAACTTATAAACCAGAAATCAGACAGTGAATGTGCTGAACAATTGCGGCAGCTTGCTAGAAGGTAAGAATATAAGTATCTGGATCATGCAGTTCAGGGGTCAGAAAACTATGGCCTATGGGCCAAATCTGGCCTACCATATATATATATATATACCATATATATTTGTATATATTTGTACAGCCTGTGAGCTATTTTTTAATGGTTAAAAAGAATCCAAAGAAGAAGAATATTTTTTGTCGTATGTAAAAATTATTATAATTCAAATTTCAATGTCTATAAATAAAGTTTTCTTGGAACACAGCCACATTAATTTGTTTATGTATTGTTTATGGCCGCTTTTGCACTACAACAGAGTTGAGTAGTTGCAACAGAGATCTCATGAAATACTTTCATCATTTCACACTGCTATTTAGTGTACTAAAATTGCAGTGACAGTTGTAACTTGATAGTGTTTCGAGTGCCACATGCATTGCTATATCATGACATTTTAGTACTTTTTAAATACCATTGCATTCTCCTCATGTCAAAACAAGAAAAGAAAAGTGGTCTTTGAATATCATGCTTTTAAGGCACAATGGTGTGTGAATTGTTTTGTTATTGAATTAGATGGCAGATCATTGTTTATTATGCAGTAACATTTAGCTGTGGTACCTGTTTGAAAAAACATTTTCAAAGATGAAATATGTACTATCTCATTACAGATCAGCGTTAACAGATGAACATTTATAATTGATTTTGATAAGGAGCATTAACTTTGAACCCCAATTAAGCAAAATGTTATTCCTCCACCCCACTGCCCCAAAAGAACTCCATTATTATTCGTAGACCTCTACTATATATTCTGTTTTTTATTTAGTCAATAAAAATTTTGTTGAAATTTGTTTTCTCTGAGACAGTGCTTAGGACAGGCTGGAGACATTGAGGCAGCACAGGTTACCAAATAAAGTTTGGCCTTTGGAGAAGAAAAAACAAGTCAGTGTAGGTGCTGACTTTAGATAAAGGAAAACTAATAAAGAAGAGAAAAAAATATGTTTAAAATTTTTTCTTTAATGATCCAATAATGATTTATATTTCAAGACTAAAATCTATTAATATATGTTTAGCTTTTATAGCTTGTTGCTCATTTAATAGGTTTTACACTTCTCATTTGAAAATGGAAAGATAGTTCCCAGGAGCCAAGTCTGCTATACTGTGATCCCTGTAGTATTTTCTTTGTGTTAGATGTAGCACAGTGCTACCCCAAGTGCTGACCTGCAACAATATAAAGGAGCTTGCACCAAAATGTAAATCTACACACTGCTTCCTTCATTGAGAAAGTCTTATTACAGAAGGGGGAGAGGGGTGAGGCTTAATGATGTAGCCGATTTACATACTGTTACAAGCTCATTATCTCTTCCTGGCAACAAAAAGAAGTCGCCTGCCAGTAGTCAGACCACACTCGTGTAGCATATGCCCACAAAGATGTTACCCTTATTCCACCATAATAATATCTGGCATTACAATCCATTATAAGGGTTAATCTGAAGAGAGAGTACTGATTCCTTCATTCTTTTCTCTCTGACTTAACACATGGTTAATCTTGCCTCATGGATTTTCCTGAACATTCTTCATTTAATTTAATTTTTCTTAATTAGGAGCATCTGCTAAATGCATACTTAGTAATGTTTCTATTTTTAAAAGACTTTGCATACTCACAGTTGGGAGAATATCCTCTGTCAGATTCTGTATTACGTATGATTCATAGTTTAGAAAATATAGTTACAATATCTATATCAATTCATTGTAAAATTAAATATCCAAATTCAGTTGAACTAAAGTCTACTAGGCTTAGTTCGATGTTATCTATTTTACTCATCATATCAGTGTCTCAGTTCTGCTTAATCTTAACTTTCAGGTAAATGACTGTCTTTGTTCTCTGACATTAGAACAGTAAAGTCTGTAGGTAAATGGTCCATCTTTCAGTAAGAATCTTTTATTAGTGTATGAGTGTAAACAATGTGGCTTCAAAGTATCTCACTGAGGATATAATTCTTTTCTCTTTTAGAATTACAGAGGATCATGTGATTCAGCATGGGCTGGTTGTGGATGGGACCAGCCTATCTCTTGCACTCAGGGAGCATGAAAAGCTATTTATGGAAGTTTGCAGAAATTGCTCAGCTGTATTGTGCTGTCGCATGGCACCATTGCAGAAAGCAAAAGTATGTATGCGTTATAAAAGCTCCATTTGATGGTGTGCAGTACGTGAATCTTACTGGGAGGCAGTCACTTCTCATATTTTGAATTTCAACCATGTATTTTAAGCCTTTGGAATTTTTAGAGTTTTAACTAATCCTAATTACTAGAAAGTCTGTGATGGATAACAGTTTGTGATTTGACTGAGACACAAATTTAAACTGTGATACTAATGTTACACAAGTTACTTAGCTAGTGAGGGAGCCTAACAGAGTTCAGTTCATCTTCACCTTCAGGTTTCTCTGTTGATCTCTGATTATTCATATATTCTTATGAAGTGATTATTCTCTTTGTTAAAAGTCTATCGAGTGATAAATAGAACTTTAGTAAAAAGTTGAGAAGCCAATTAACTTATTGCATGAAGCTAAATAGCTGGAAATATTTAAATTTCACCTGTGCTTCAAGTGAAAACCTATATAAACATTCCTTGCAACTACAAATCTGGAATTTTTTTTGTGAGGTCTTAAGCTGTATTCTTTACAAGTATTGCTTGAAATGCACATCTAAACACTGTTTTATATATAGGTCTAATAAAATTAATTAAATATCTAGTTTTTTTGGAGCTTTGTGGAATTTTGTTATAATGCCTATATTATTATAATTCATACCCGTCCATAGAAACTAAAACTGGAGACCAAACAGTGCTAATGCCTAGGTTCTTTAAGGGAAATGAATAAATGTGCAAAGGCTTTTTTAAATCAGTACAGAAAAGGGAGATATTAGGCATGTACCTGAATACCTCCCCAATTCTTTATCTCTTCCTCTACAAACATTCACACTGGTCTTTTTAATGCTGTATGTTTTTGTGAACAATTATATTTATTTATATTTATACAAATATAAATCAGTTCCTAATAACAATTGAGTTTTTTATTTTATCGAAGTATGTCATTCATACATGGACATACATAAACAATAAGCTTGTAATAAAAGTTGTGAACTTAAGAAATAAGCATGTATAACATCAACAGGGGTCCCTTACATCACGCTACCACCAACACTTTGCATTGTTGTGAAACATGTTACTAACTATGCAAAAGCATCGTCAAAATATTACTACTAACTATAGTCCATATCTTATATTTGCTGTATTTTTCCTCCAACCCACACTATTATTTTTTTTTAATATATGTTTTTATTATAGAGGTTGTGAACTTACAAAACAATCATGCACATGTGTAGAATTCCATACACCACCTCTGTATTAGCCAAAAGGATACTTATGCAAAGTACCAGAAATCTGTTGGTTTTTATAAAGGGTATTTATTTGGAGTAAAAGCTTACAATTACAAGGCCCTAGAGTCCCACTCAAGGTACCATAAGAGGTACTTTCTCAACCCAAGTCAGCTGCCATGTATTGAAGGTTGAAGTAAGATGGCGGGCCTGGTCTCTCCTTTCTTCTTCCTCTTAAGGCTCCGTGGGCCCAGTTTCTTCTGATTTCAGCTGTAGGCTGGCATAGGGTTTATTTCTTTCCAGGGTTCCTCAGTTCTGCTGCTCTGTTCTCTTCAGCTGTGGACTATCGGGCAAATGGCTCATCTCTCTTGCTGTGGCTGAAGGATCAAGGTTCTCTCCTCTGCCGTGTCTGTGGAGCTCTCTTTCATCCTGTGCCTTCTTTGTCTACTTGAGTCGGTGCCTGTTTATATAGCCCACCAAAGGAGTGGGGACTTAAACTGAGTTATACCCTACTAACATGGTTGAATCAGGGTCCTAATTTTAACATAATTTAATCAAAGACATCTCAGCTGACTCTAATACAATCAAAGGGTATCATGCCCAAAGGAACAGACCAATTTACAAACATAATCTCTCTTTTTGGAATTCATAACTAGTCTGTAACATTTGTTACAAACTATTCAAGAGCATCATCAAAATATTACTACGAACTATAGTCCCTGTCTTACATTTGGTGTATTTTTCCCCCAACCCACCCTATTTTTTTTAAATATATTTTTATTACAGAGGTTGTGAACAATACACATGTGTTGAATTCCCATACACATACCACACCATGATAAAATATTTGTTACAAATTGTGAGATAATATCATCAGAGTATTACCACCAACCATGGTCCATAGCGTACATTTGGCACAATTTTCCTTACCCCACTCCCCGCCCCCCATTTTCAACACAGTACGTCTTTGGCTTTAATGCAAGAATATTACAGTATTACTGTTAACCACAGTCCATAGGTCACACCAGTTGTATTTTTCCCATGCTTCTCCACATTCCCACCATCCTGCAATAGTCAACGTACATCTACTCTAGCTCAGAGAAGGGCACTCTTGATATATACCGTCAACCACAATTCTCATCCACTTCTGGGTTCACAGTGTTATTCAGACCCTAGATTATTTTCTAGCCTTTTTCCAATTGACATTTACATCCCTAGACTACCCTTTTCAGCCACAATCCCATTTATAAACCAGCTGCTACACACTATAGTGTGTTACCATCAAGTTAATTAAAACTTACACATACATTAAGCGTCAGTAGTCCTTCTGAGCCCTCCTCCTACCTCCTAATACCTATACTCTAGATTTTAACTCCATGTGTTTATTCTTTGTGTTTAGTTCATATTAGTGAGACAATGCAATATTTGTCCTTTTGTGTCTGGCTTACTTCACTTAGCATAATGTTTTCAAGATTCATCCATATTATCATATATGTCCCAATTTCATTTCTTCTTACTGCAGCATAGTATTGCATCGTATGTATTTACCACATTTTGTTTATCAATCCATTGTTTGATGGACACTTGGGTTGTTTCCATCTTTTGGCAATTGTGAATAACGCCACTATGAACATCGGTGTGCAGATATTTGTTTGTGTCACAGTTTTCAGTTCTTCTGGATATAGTCCTAGAAGAGGAATTGCTGGATCATATGGCAGTTCTATATTTAGCTTCCTGAGGAACTTCCAAACTGTCTTCCACAGAGACTGCACCATTTTCCAATCCCATCAACAGTGAAGGAGTGTTCCTATTTCTCCACATCCTCTCCACCACTTATTTTTTTCGGTTTTTTTAATAATGGCCATTGTATGTGGTGGGAGATAATAACTCATTGTCATTTTGATTTGCATTTCTAGAAGAGCTAGTGATACGGGACAATTTTTCATGTGCTTTTTGGCCATTTGTATTTCCTCTTTGGAGAAATGTCTATTTAAATCTTTTGCCCATTTTTTAATTGGATTGCTTGCTCTTTTGTTGTTGAGTTGTATGATCTCTTTATATAGAATGGATATCAAACCTTTATCAGATATGTAGTTTCCAAACATTTTATCCCATTGAGTGGGCTACCTTTTAAAACCTTCTTGATGAAGTCCTTTGAATCACAGAAGTGATTAAGTTTGAGGTGGTCCCATTTATCCATGTTTTCTTTAGTTGCTCGTGCTTTCGCTCTAAGGTTTAAGAGTGCACCACCTACCACCGGCTCTTGAAGATGTTTCCCTACATTTTCTTCTAGGAGCTTTACGGTACTTGCTTTTATATTTAGGTCTTTGATCCATTTTGAGTTATATTTTGTATAAGGTATGAGACAGGGGTCTTCTTTCTTTCTTTTGGCTATGGATATCCAGTTCTCCCAGTACCAATGGTTGATTAGACTGTTCTGCCCCAGATGGGTGGGTTTGACAGGCTTGTCAAAAATTACTTGACCATAGATGTGAGGGTCTGTTTCTGAACCATCAGTTTGGTTCCATTGGTCTATGAGTATATCTTTATGCCAGTACCATGCTGTTTTTACTACTGTAGCTAGGTAATATGAGTTAAAGTCTGGAAGTGAGAGTCCTCAAACTTAGCTTTTCTTTTTTAAGATGTTTCTGGCTATCCAGGGCCCCTTACCCTTCCAAATAAATTTGATAATTGTGTTTTCCATTTGTTTAAAACATGCTGGTGTAATTTTTATTGGAATTGCGTTGAATCTATGTACCAATTTGGGAAGAATTGACATCTTAATTATATTTAGTCTTCCAGTCCATAAGCATGGAATGTTCATCCAATTATTTGGGTCTTCTTTTATTTCTTTTACCAATGCATTGTAGTTTTCTGAATACAAGTGCTTTACATCCTTGTTTAAGTTTATTCCTAAATATTTGGTTCTTTTAGTTGCTATTGTAAATGGAATTTTTTTCCTGTCTTCCTCGTCTGATTGAGCATTACTGTTGTTTAGAAGCACCACTGATATGTTCATATTGATCTTATATCCTGACACTCTACTGTAAATGTTTATTAGCTCTAGCAGCTTTGTTGTAGAGTTTTTGGGACTTTGTAGATATAGGATCATATCATCTGGGAATAGCGAAAATTTTACTTCTTCCTTTCTGATTTGGATGCTTTTTATTTTCCTTTCTTGCCTGATTGCACCAGCTAGAACCTCTAGCACTAAATTGAACAACAGTGGTGACAGTGGGCATCCTTGTCTTGTCCCTGATCTCAATGAGAAAACTTTCAGTCTTTCACCATTGAGTACAATTTTAGCTGTGGGTTTTTCATCTATGGACTTTATCATGTTGAGAAAGTTTCCTTCAATTCCTATCTTTTGCAGTATTTTTCTCAAAAAAGGATGTTGTATTTTGTCAGATGCCTTTTCTGTGTCAATCAATAGGATCATATGGTTTTTATTCTTTGATTTATTAATGTGGTGTATTACGCTGATTGATTTTCTTGTGTTGAAACACATTTGCATGCCTGGTATAAAACCTACTTGATCATGATGAATAATTCTTTTAATGTGTTGTTGGATTCAATTAGCAATATTTTGTTGA
>JAQZBX010101923.1:0-11215 GCA_029593785.1 Cabassous unicinctus
CAAAAAAAAAAAAAAAAAACACACCCAAGAAAGATTAGTTCAGAAAATGCAGCTACACATTATTAAGATTATATGGGAAAAAATAAAATAAAACCAACGATGTAGAGGTTTGTTTGATTTTTAATTACAAGAATACCAAGAAGTTTGAAAATCTCCATTAACAAGGTGACCCATCCACCCAGGGACACACAAACTTCCAATTTGGAACATAAAGGCTGGCAAAATTCCATGCCCAGAGCTCCCGCAGCCCTGCCACCCTCCCCCCCACCATAAACCGCACCCCCCAGTGGGTGGCCCTTCCCAGAGGGCCAAGTAAAGGCCACTCCTACTTCCCGGGGGCCCACCAGCCCAGCCATGTGTGTCCAGTGGGCAGCGAGGGGCAGGGCACCGGTGCGGGGCCGAGAGCTCACCTTGTTGGCACAGCTGAAGCCCAGCCCCAGCTCTGCCAGGGCCTTCAGCACACCAGGGCTGCTGTTGCACTTGACAGCGTAAAAGGGCCGGACTCGTGGCAGGCACTTGAGAAAGCAGAAATGCTTCCTCACTACGGCCCCCAGGTCGGCCACGAAGAAGGCAGCGACCTCACCCTGCACAACAAGAGGGGTGGCTGTGAGGCCCCACCCAGATCCCTCCCTATCCATGCCAACCACAGTCCTGCCAAGCTCAGCTCTGGCCATGAAGCTACCCTGCTCTAAAACTTTCTGGGACTCCCCAAGCCTTCAGGACAGAAGGTAAACTCTCAGCCTGGTATTCAAGGCCTTCCATGCTCCAGCTCCCATCCCCCACCCCTCTCCCAGACCATCCAGCTCCCATCCCCCCCCAAACTCCAGCTGCAGGCTGGATCTTTTTCCCATCTTCAAGCTTCGTTCCTGCCAGGCCCTTCCCCCATTTCTGCCTGGCAAAACCCTAATCTACCTTCATGTTCCAATTCTAGCTCAGAAGCCTCTCTCCCCCACCAATAAGGCAACTTTTGCCCTTGATGCCCCCACTGTATTTTGCATGTGCTCTCAAAATATTAGAACAGTATATATATCCATCTTCTCCAGAAAAGGGGAAATTCCTTGAAGTCATCCCACCAGTCCCTGTAGACATATGGTCATCACAGATTTGTCAAGGGCCCAGCACGTATGTGGCTGCGGGTGAGACCACATTACTTAAACCTTCCCTGGAACTCAGTGTCCTTTTAGGCAATACTTTGTTTACTGATTGACACTATGCTAAGGAACAGAGCTGTCCAGACAGGGCTCTAGTCTCGAAGGGGCTTGTGTCTGGAAGAGAAGGCACCCGTTAAGCAATTACAAGTCCATTCAATAAGTGCTAGATGGGAGTTTCTACAAAGTGTGGTAGAGAGCCCGGAGAAGAATACTAAATCTGCCTGGGGCAATCAGGAAACAGGTAACACTGATGAAAAGGCACGCCCAGAAATAGGTAAGGGAGAGAGGCTGGGGGAAGGGGTAGAGGGAACAATCTGAGCAGAGGCATGGTCATAGAGCACCTGGCATCACTGCAAAGTGAGAGTAAATGGGCACTGCCGGAGAAGTCGGAAGTGGGGCTCTGCAGGCAAGTCCCATGTGCCATGCAAAGGAGTTCTGACTTGCTTGCAGTGAGGAACTGCTAAAGAATTCTGATTTTTGAGCAAGGCTATGTTATATTTAGAGAGATTGGGCTGAAGCAGGGAGGGAGTTGGAGGTCCTTTAGAGTGATGAGGACTGAGACAAGGGAGGTTCCAAGTGAGCACACTGGAGGGTTATTTCAGGAGACAGGTTCACAGGGTATTGGTGATGCCTACAAGTAGGGGGTGAAGAAGAGAGGTGGGGAGGAGAGGAGGACTCCCCTGTTTCCGACTGAAAGGTCTAGTAGATGATGCGGTGCTATTCATCAAGGGCAGGGACACGGAGAGAGGCAGGTTTCAGGGCAAGGATGAGAAATTGGGGATAAAACGGGCCCCTCCCTTGCAAATAGGAAGGGCAGAATACCAAATAAGGGAAAGAATAAGATGGGGGTCCTGGGGGCCCTTCCAGCAGAGGCAGCTGGGCCAGTACAGGGAACCAGCGATCTCTCCCCCTCCCCTCACCGTGGCGGCCTGGGAGGCCCCCAGAGTGAGCTCCTCCAGCAGGTTTCGGGTGCTGAAGCCCTCCTCCACCATCACAAAGTCCGATTCATTTAGGTAGCCAGCCATGCCGAGGAGGCGCCCACGGGCTGGATGGAGCCGCCGCTGCTGCTGCTGCTGCTGCCGCTTTAGAAAGTATGCAACACACTGCGGGGAGAGCGGGGGACGTGAGGGGGGGATGGAGAGGGGGAGAGAGGCGGGGTGGTCGGCCTCCACTGCCTTCCCCATCTTCCCAGGCCAGGGCACCCAGTTCTGCCACACCCAGAGCCCAGCACAAGCCCGGGGAGTTTAGGATCACCGGGAAGGGTGGGGATGGTCAGGAATCTTAAAGTCTAGACTGGGACAAGGCATTGTATGCCTTGATGTCACCGCCTCTCCTAGCCTCAGTTGCCCCGTCTGTAAAATGGAGGGATAGTTTTAAAGATGCTTTTCAGTTCTGACCTGCCGGATTAGGGAAAGGGGGAACAGGAAGACTGAGATGCTTGGGTGGAGAAGGTTCCAGGGCCGCCACCCCTGACCACGCCCACATAGAGAGGCTGCCCTTAGCCACGCGGAATCCCAGCCTGAGAGCAGGGATTTGGGTTCGGGTCTGCTTTCTGCTGCATGACCTTGGGTATGCCCCGTCCCCGCTCAGAACCTCGGCTTCCCTGTTTGTAAATGGGGGCCGGGCTGGTCACGACGTGCTACGATTCTAAGCGCGCACGGGGGCGCCACATGGGGGCTGGGCGCTGAGGGCTTCTCTCCGGGTGACCCCTCCCTGTGCAGGGCCGAGGTCCCGCCCCGCCCCGGACCCCCTTACCAAGCCCCGTCCTCCTTCGCGGGGGCCAGAGCCAGGCGCGCTGCTAGGGGGGGTCGCCGGTGACCTCGAAACTTGTGCAACACCCCGAGGAGGAGTGGCAGTTGCGGAGCCGAGGCCCCTGCTGCGAGGAGGCAAGAGGGGCGGGGGAGCCAGTCAGCCCCGGAGCCGAAGGCGCCGTCTCCCCGAGGCTCCCCCAGCCGCCCCCAACACTCGCCTTAAAACGCATTTACACGGCTTCGGCCCATAGGTCTCCCCAGCGAGTGAATCGGAACCTCGGCGCCTCCGCTCGCTCGCTGCCCCCGGTTCGGGCCCCGCGGCCTGCGCCCCGCCCGCCCTGCTGCCACCGACCCCACGCCCCGCCTCCTGCCCGCGGCCCGCTTATATAAGCCCCGCCCAGACCCCGCCCCTAGGACTCAGGCCCCGCCTCCGCCCCGCTGCCCCTCGGTAGCCCTGGCAACCGGGTGCCGCCATCCCATTGGTCGATTCCGACATAAAGCTTTCAGCGCGGCGCTGCGGCTCTGCAGACCTGCGCCTCAGTGCTCTCAGCCGAGCACTGTGGCAGGCTGCCCCACGCGGAGAAGCGCGAACTGCAGGCCGCCGCCCGCGAACGCCGAGCCGCTGCGCGAATAGGGCCCTTGGATCCTGGCTCTCGGACCGCAAAGACTGGGCAGGAGGCCAGGAGGTTTCCTATTAGCTCCCTTTCTGTGACTGCCCCGACTCTGTGGCGCCTCTTTTCTCTGCCTTGGGAACTGCTACTCATCCCTCAAAGGCTAGGTCAAATGTCACCTCCTTGTCTTGCTTTTATAATAAAATACTTTAAAAAAAAAATTGCCTCCTCCAGATACCTCCTCTGACTCCTCCAACTCAAAAACTAACATGTCTTCAGAGAGCTTTCTTGTGACTTTAGAGCCTTCTTGTGACTTCCTCAGCTCAGGGAAACCTATCCCGTCTTCTCTCACCTTCTGAACTTGGCAAATTTCTACTCACCTCTCAAAGTGAAATGCGGTTGCCTTCTCCAAGAAGCTTTCTTTGACTCCCTCCCCTCAAAGCGATTCTTCTATCCCTGACAAACTCCTGTTCATCAAAGTCCAGTATAAATGTGGAACCTTCTATGACTTCCCTAGCCCTGGAGAACAATGGAACTCCCAGTACTTATATCTGTAGAGACTCCTCATTTGGCTCTTGTTACCTATAGCGTGAGATTCCTATTGTTGCTTTACACTTATTACTTGGTTACACTTCCCAGGTGGCTTGTGAGCTCCCAGGGGCAGGGACTGATTGCCTGTCACCTCAGAGTGCCCAGTGCTTGGCATAGAGTGCTCAAGAACACTGAACAGCTATGGCACTGAAAAACTAATCCTTAAGTTCAGCTGGAACAGTAACTATGCAGGAATAGCCAAGAAAGTCTTGAAAAAGAAGAAAGAGGACTTCCAGATATCAAAATATTTTATAAAGCTATAGTAACTAAAACAGCACGGTGCTGGTGTAGGAAGAGACAACAGTATAAGAAAATAGAGTCTAGAACAGTCCCTTGCATTTATTGGAAAATTTAGTATATAATGGTGACATTTCAAATTAGTGGGGCCAAATGGTCTTTTAGTCTAACATATGTGTCCATGTCCCCTGCCAGGCTGTAGCTTCTTCTAAGCACTTCTTATCCTGCCTCAGTATCTCCCCAGGGCACCCTGCACAGCCTCATCAGTACATGTTCAGTACACAGATGGTGCAGGGTGTGAACACGGAGTCCGGGAGAGCTGTTTTCTGCTCCCCACCCAGCCTGGCCCAATGACTGCTGGGTGACCTTAGCTGCATCACCCTGTTTGGACCTGGGTCACTTCTGCTTGGCTCAGGTTCCCTCTGTGTACAGAGAGGGTTCAGACAATTATTTCTCTGGGCGCTTTTGCCTGGTATCTTCTTGCTTTCTATGCATAGTAACAGCCTTTCAGTAGGGGTCATTTGCCTCACAGGAGGCATCATTTGCAGGTACATGCTTGAGAGTTTGGTCGTCATTTGCACCATAGTATGAATTAGTGACTGAGGTCTTCCTGATAGCAAGCATATACTAATTGGGAGGGAGTCAACCAGGACAGCCAAAGCAGAAACATCAAGGGGAGGTCTCCAGAAAGGTAGGTACAAGAGAAGGGGAGGGACATCCAAACAAACTTTGGCTCTACTTTTTAAAAAAATCATTCTTTCAGCCAGCTGCATTTGGATACCATGGACTGGGTCTCCTGCACCAGCTCTTTCCATTGCCAGGCACGTGCATGGTAGGCATGAGTTACTAATTGAATGAATCAATAAAGGAAAGAAGGAATGAACAAGAATCTAGCCTGTTAATTTGTAATCTGTCAAAGGCTAGTGGTCAGAGCAGGAAAATCTGCATCTTGAATGGGTACAGATAGTCTGTGGCTTTGTCTTTTTCTTTCCTGGGCATATGATGTCATTGACTCTCCATGGCAACTCTATGTCATAGGGGCTATCATTGTTACCATTTTACAGATGAGGAATATGAGGCTCAGAGAAGTTCAGTAACTTGCCCAGGGTCACACAGCAAGTAAGGATGGAGACCAGATTCAAATCTGCCTCTGGTCCTTAACCCTTATGCTTTACTGCCAACCAGCAGCTGAGAATTCTGGCCTCAGTTCAACAAAAGCCACCTAGTCATCCTGCTGGCATCCAGACCAAAGGCTGGTGACTCTTTGCCTGCCAGACTCTCATGCAGTTGCCGTCGCAGCATCCATGGATGCTCTGCAGAGCTCTCAAGAACATGGAACAGAAGCAGGACAAAGAGCTTCTGATCTTTGGCTTGGATCATCTCATCCCATTTCAACCTCTTCTTCCTAAATCAATCATAATCATGGTCATGAACATTGCAGTAATAAAAAGTTTCTATAGAACTGGAGTTTGCAAAATACTTGCCTGGTCATCATTTCATTCAGATTTCCCAATACTTCACAGGACTGGATATCACTTAAGTTTAAGTTAGGCTAAGGAGAGTAGAAAAGGCAAAATAACAAACCCATAAACAAATGCAGGTTTAGTCTAATATGTATGTCATATAACTCTGGAGGCAGGCAGTCTAGGTCCTGTATGGCAGTTCCACGGAGTCGTCAGAGACTAAGGCACTTCTTGGCTTCCAATTCTACCATACTCAGCTCCTGGTTTCTATCCTCAGGGTTTCTCTCATGGCCCAAAATGGCTGCTGGAACTCCAACACATTTCCAGTATATTTAGCCAATATACACGAGTGGGCCCAGACAAATTGTTCATGGTCAGCATCCTTTCTGATTGGTCGGTGCCCATCTCCATACTGATTGTTAAAAACTATTTAAACACCAACTCTGCATATTTCAGGCATCACGAAGGAAGATGGAGAAAGGATCTCTTTAAGCAACCATTCCACCCATCAGTTCCAAAATTCCACCCATCAGTTCTTTTCATTTCATTAACCCAAAATGAGATGCATTATGATTCCTAGCTGCAAGGGAGGCAGAAAAATGGAGTCTTCAGTTGGGTATTTTGCTGCTCCTCTCTTTCCCAGCAATAAAGTCAAAATACTAAAGAAGAAAGGGACACTGGATATTGGATGGCAACTAGCAGGCTCTGCCACAGATAGGGAAGACTATTTCCCCCTTTTATAGATCAAGATACCAGTACAGAATGATTACAGGATTTATTCCATGAGGACATTTATTGAGTACCTATTGTGTGCCAGGTACTATGCTGGATATTTACAATCACAAAATAGCACTTAATCTTTAGGGCAAACTGCAAGAGAGGCATTATTTGCTCCATTTTACAGATGGGAAAATTGGAGTTAAATCCCTTTTCTGAGGTTACATGGCTAGAGTAACAGAGCTGAGACTTCCCTCTGTCTGACACTACCACAGTGAGCTGTTCCCCAGAGATAGGGAATGAAGCCAGAAAAAAGAGAGCTGAAGCCAGGCCAAGAGCAAAGGGCAGGAGACCTGTGCAGTGGCTGGAACCCAGGGTCAGACAGACCAGATGAACGCTCAGAGAGGGCATCAACCCGAAGTCAGCACTGCAAACCCCCTGTAGGCATCAGTGAGAGGGAGACCCTGAAGTAACCAGAAACCAGGAACAGAAAGCAGCCTCAGGGCATTGTAAAGTCAAAGCTGTCAGTGGGATAAGGATGGAAAGTACTAAAATACTAACAGTAGCCACCATTCATTGAGCATCGATTATGAGCTAGGCACAACTATGAGCTTAGTAATAGTAATAGCTAACGCTGCTAGAGTGTTTACTATTATGCAGCCCTGTTGTAAGATATATATAAAACCTTTAACCTCACAACAACCCTATGAGGTACATAATGTTAGTAACCCATGTTACAGAGGAGGAAACTGAAACACAGAGAGGCTAATGAACTTGCCCAAGGTCATATAGCTAGTAAGTGGCATCATGCTAGGTGCATTTTCTCCATCCTCATAACAAGCCTGCAAGGTGAGACTTATTATTCTCACTTCACAATGGAGTAATCTGAGGCCTAGAGAGGCCAGGTGATTTGTCCAAGGTCACACAGCAGGTAAGTGGCTGAGCACGGACTCAAACTCAGGGATGTACACTGGCGAAGCACTTGAAATGGTGTGGCCCAGGGTCATGTTGGAGCAGAGCCTTGGGGTCCAACCTTGGAACCCTGAATGCTAGTTATTTGTGGGGTGTCTGAGTCCCCTGACACAGGGGCAGGGCAGAGGCCCAGGCTTCCCTTGGGATCCAGCCCAGGCCTGAGCACCTAGGAGGCAAAGCTGAAGTGTGCTAACTGAATGGAGGACTACAGTCACAACTCTTCCCTAAACAGGATGCTAAGATGCTGGATTTGGTTGCTTGGATTTGTTTGTGTTTATTTTCACTCTCTTTTAGGCTGAACATAAATGTAGAGGAAAAAATAGTGTGTGGCAATTAAGGAATTCTTATACCTTCTTTCGCGGAAGACCTGAGTCATTTCTGACAAACGTGATGAGAAAAAACAACAACATCAAAAATAAAACCTTACTCGACCGAAAATTTTCATTTTCTCCAGCTGCTCTCCTCTGAGCCACCTGGGAGGACAATGGAAAAGGCTGTTGACTATAGCTTTTTTCTGCAATTTCCAGTGGTTCTCAGACTTAGGCATGCATAAGAATCACCTAGAGGACTTGTTAAAACACAGATTGCTGGGCCCTGCTCTTGAGTTTCTGGTTCAGTAGGTCTGGAGTGGGCCCAAGAATATGCATTTCTGACAAATTCCCAGGTGATGCTGAAGCCATACTTTGAGAACAAATTTAAAGCACTGCAGGGAAAAGATCAAAGCTTGAAAGAAGGCCTCAGACTCTAGCCTCCAGCCCCACGGTGGTAAGGAGATAGGGTGGGGCAAAAACAGCCTGGGGTGAATGGCTACACTGTTTCCAGGGTTTAGGAATACAAACTTCAGGAGTATACAGTATAAGCCTCAGTTCATTTCCTGTGACATCCCTCAGTAGCTGTGTGATCTTGGAAAAGTTATCTTCTCTGGGTCTCACTTTATTCATCTGTAAAATGGGCATAATAAGTGCCTACTTTCTAGGGTTGGTATAAGGGGTTCATGAGCTAACACAGGTAAAAGCTCTTGCCTTGTGCCTGGCACATACATCCACAAATACGTTCTAAGTGGTCGCTATTAGTATTTTCACCCTGAGCCATGGGTGCACTGGGCCAGAGACGGAAATCCAGAACTGTGTCAGAAGCAGTGTGCAGGGGCCAGATGGGAGAGAGCCCCGTGTGGAGATTGGGGGCCCATAGCTGAGGAACACCCAGCAGGGGACAGAAGATTAGGGAGTGAGGAAGCACAGGGAGTGGGTCGGTGAGGTAATGTGGTGGGCAGCAGAATTCCACCCCATCCCTCCCACCCTCTCCTACCCTCTCCCACCCCTACCCCAGTCTCTGGGATTTCACTGGGGCAGGAGCTGAGGTGCTGAGCACTGCTGAGTCATGCAAGCCTGACCAAAGCTGGACCTTTTTCTAAATTGCTGCCGTAGCCATGTTCACCCACCCTCAAAGATGCGTGGACCGAGGGAGCCATGCTTGTACCTCCCGACTCTCCGTTTCCCTCCTCCACTGCTGATTAGACCACACTTGGGCACCTCATGTGTAGGCCTCCAGTTAACTGACCAATCAGAGACAGAGAAACTGTGGTTGGGTGATGGGGTCAGAGCCAGGCTAAGTGGAATCCACTCCAGAAAGAGCCAGAGAGTGTTTGCCCCATGGCTCTGCGTGACATCTGTGAAACCAGAGTCTGTTCGGTAGGCCCCTTCATGGAGGCTGCCTAGCGGGGTCCTCAGTGGCATGGGCTTGGGTGTTGGACTTTTGCCTTTGAATCCCAGTTCCACCATTTATTCAATGGTGTGACCCAGGGAAAGCCACTTAACCTCTCCGTGACTCACTTTTCTCATCTGTAAAATGGGGGTGATAAAACTACCTCTTTCCTGTGGTGGACGTGGTAACAAGGTCATGCCTATAGAATGGTTCGAATGGGGTGTGCGTGATTGCCACTCCATAGGCTTTGCCTTTATTACTCTCATTCATTTGCACTGGCTTGGGTGGGCTTTTGTTTTTTTTGTCATCAGTGCCCTTCGTGGACACTAGGCAAGCCACTTCACACAGCTGTATTACACAGGTGATCCCAGGCACCTCAATGTCACCATGTCCAGAATTTCACTGATCATCTTACTCTCTCCCATTCACCCCTTTTCCCACTCACACTCAAGCAAGAAACCTGGTGGTCACCCCTGACTCCTCCTTTTCCCTCCACTCCCTTATCCCCTTTTCTGCCCCTTGAATAGTTCTCTAATCGGCTTCAGTTAGCTAGTGCTGCAAAACAACTTACCCCAAAACTCAAGTGGCTTATAAACAACTACTATTTTTATTGTCTCCCACAATTCTGTGGACTGACCAGGCTTTGCTGGGCAGTTTTTCTGCTCATCTCATTTGGGGTCTCTGATGCACTTGCAATCAGGTGGCAGGTGGGATTGGAGTCATCTGGAAGTTCAACTGGGACACTAGAACCGCTGGGCCTCTCTGTATGTCAGGACCTCCCTATGTGGCTTTCACATTTCTCACAGCAGAGAAGCTGGACTTCTTACCTGGAGGCTCAAGACTCCCAAAAGAGGAAAGGCGGAAGCCACCAGGCTTTCTTTAGTCTTGGGTCCAGAGCTGGCACAGTGTCACTTCCTCTGCATTCTGTTAGTTAAAGCGGGTCACAGGGCCATCCCAGATTCCATATGGGATGGGAATACGCAAGGCATAGCTCATTGGGGGCCATCTTTGGAGACGAGCTGCACAACATCCATCTAATCTTTATAGGTCTTCTGCCCCACTCCGTCTAAGTCACCATCACCTCTAGCCTGGAGGTCTGCAATGATTTTCTAAATGATCCCCCTGCACTATTCTTACCTCCTGCCAATCCAATCCCCACACTTTAGCCAGAGTGCTCTTATAAAAATGCAAATAACGTCAAAATACAATTCAAGTCAATCCCTATTTAGAGCCCATCGATGACTTCCCGCGGCACTTGGGATAAAGTCCCAGATCCGTGACAAAGCCTGCAAGGCCTTCTATCACAGGCCCCATGAGGGACCCCATCCATCCTCATCTCTGCCCATCTCCTCCTCGTTCTCCCTGCCACCACCAGCCTGGGCCCTCTTTAGCTCCTTAAACCTGCCACGCTCTTTCCTTGCCTGGGGTCTTGGCATTTGTTTTTCCCTCTGCCTGGAACACTTTTCTCCCAATCTTCACCTGACCCAGCTGATGCTCAGCCTACAGGCCTCTGCCTAAATGTCCTCTCCTCAGAAAGGTTGGCCCTGACACTTTGGATCAGCAAGACGTTTTTAGCTGCAAGTAATGGAAAACCCAGTTAAAACTGGCTCAAGCAAAAAGGGAAAATACCGTCTTATGAAACTAAGCCATTGAGGGATAAAAGTTCAGACACAGACTCAACCCAAGATCTCAAAACCATCGTTGGGAATCTCTTTTGCTTCAAGTCTGAGCTCTGCCTTCCTCTGAGTTGGCTTCCTCTTCAGGCAGGCTTTTACCACCCCCACCCCCTTGCTCCCCAAACCCCAGGGTTGTGTCTCCTTGGCCTGGTTGCTTGATGTACACATCTCTGATTGGCCAGGCCTGGAGATGGGAGTGGGAATGGCCTCTTGCTTACCATGTATGATGAGAGTGGGGACAGGGTTGTTTTCCAAAGGTAAAATGGGGTGTTGTTTCCTGAAAAAAAACTGAGATAGGTGGTCCTGATGGAGGAACACTCATGAGTTTGTGGTCGAGCAGTC
>JAQZBX010101924.1:0-11212 GCA_029593785.1 Cabassous unicinctus
GGAGGGCAGAATAGAGAACTCCTCAGGGAGAGGAAATGACAGGAGTCGGTAACTTACTCTGGCTGCCTTGTCTGAAGTATCAGCTACCCTCACTCCCCCAACATACACACGCCGCGCGGATAGGCGTCGGGACTGATTCGCCTAGCTCTAGCCTCTCTTCAAGATTCGGAAGCCGCGGGCCGAGCGGGCGCGCTCAGCCCGGCCCCGCTGGGCTAAGAGGGCGTCTGAAGTGTGCGCAAGGTCTTCGCCCCCTTGCCTCTCTGGGGGGTCTGAGGAGTAGCCCCCGCTCAGCCTTAGGACAAGGGCCCGGCGAGCTCCGCGCAGCGCCAACCTAAAGCAGGGGGCACCTCAGAGACCCCGCTCTCACAGTCTACTTCCCACGCCCCTTCCCCAACTCACCCGCGGCCCCGCGCCCGCTTCTCTCCGCCCCGGCCCCACGTGCGCGCGCGCTGGCGTGTTCTGCCCCGGAAGTGCTCGCGGCGCGAGGCCGGAAGTGCGCAGGCAGTGCTCGCGGCGGCGGCGACGGCGGCGGGAGGTTCGGTTGTTGCCCGTTGGCCGCGCGGCGCCGCGCTCGGCGGCCGCCATTGCAGGTCAGGCCGCGGGCGGGGGGCGCGGGAGGCCGTGGGGAGCGAGGGCCGAGCTGAGAATGCGGGCGAGGGCGCGAGGGAGTGGGGAGCTAGGGACCTGGGGCCGGGCGGGGCGCGCGGCTGTGAGAGAAGAATGGCGAGCGGAGGGGCGGGGAGCCGAGGGGCGGGGGATGGGCGGCCGGGAAGGGGGAGGAAGCGGGGAGAGCCGCGCAGAGGTGGGGGCGAACCAAGAGGGGCTCCGGG
The DNA here is from genome assembly GCA_029593785.1 of Cabassous unicinctus. Taxonomy (NCBI): domain Eukaryota; kingdom Metazoa; phylum Chordata; class Mammalia; order Cingulata; family Chlamyphoridae; genus Cabassous; species Cabassous unicinctus. The sequence continues at coordinate 831 of JAQZBX010101924.1, forward strand.
GGTAGGAGGGCCGGGAATTGTGGCGGAAGGGAGGAGTGTGGAGACGGAAGGCGGAGGGAAGGAAGGGAGCGAGCGGGGCGGAGCGGGAGAAGGGCGGAAAGGGTGGCTGAGCACGGGCGGAGGACTGAGGAGGGGGCGGCGCGGGCCGGAACCTCGAGGTATGTGCGGGAAGGGGCTCTTCCCTTGGTGGGGAGGGAGCCCAGAGCGGGAGACTTGCGAGAGCTGGGTAGAAAACTAAGTAGTGGGGATAGCAGAAAGGGGATTTCACAGGGGAGGGGTATAGGACTGTGAGGTTTGCTCGAGGGGACATTTTAAATCATGGGGGGGGGGGTCTAGCTGGGAGAATTTGGAGAGGTTGGAAGGAAGAGACAGTCTGGAGCGTGATCCCAGGGTTTTTTTGTGTGGGCGGAGTGAGAGATGTGAAGAGAGTGGGTTGGGGTCCTGGAGGAAGCGAAGTACTTCGAAATTAAGGAGGGGAAAGGGAATGATTTGGAGAATGAAGGTGGGGGAAGAAGAACGTTTAAATAGAAGTCTTTGGGAGGAGGGCAAGCGGTTTGGAAGGCCAGTCCAGAGCGGGGTGGGGAGGAAGGTGGTTTAAAGAATAGTTTCCGTGGGAGCTTGAAGAGAGTTAAACAGCTTGGAAAACGGTTCCAGCGAAGGTCTGGGGATAATTTGGAAGGGATTCAAAAAGGGGGAAAAAGGATTGAGAAGTCCCAGAAAATGGGCGGGACTAGAAATAGGAGGAAGTGTTCCTAGCTCATTCTGAGGGGGTGGGAGGGGGTCAGGGGAGAGGGAGAAGGTGGGGACCCGTGGGAGGAGAATCCGGGATAGAGGGAGACCTCAAGCAGGGCTAGAAAGGAGCGGGCTTTCGAAAAGAAAAGGGCGCCATAGCAGTAAGAGGAGGAAGGGGTTGAGATGGGGGCTGCAGTGTAGCAGAAGAAGGAGAAAAACTGGAGTAACTCAGACCGACTGAAGCCATCATTTCCACCCATTGTCTACAAATACCAGTAACTGATTCCCTCCAACATGGGAATCCTAAAATGTGATGGGAAAGTACCACGTGTATGCATAGTATTCACACAAGTTTTTGAACACACACTTCACTAATGAAAAGTTTGGAAGCATCCAGTTCCACTTACCCTCCATAGCCCCTTTTTGGAGGGGAGCAAGCTTCTCAGAAGCAGGATTCTAAAACTTAATGACATAAGCCTGTCAAAAGACAAGCTCCCCTTTGAAACTTAGACCACCCCCTTCAGTCACAAAACCACAATAACACTGCTAATAAAAATCTGTATTCGTTGAATGCAAAACTTGCTGAATTGTTCATTTGGTGGAAAGGCACACAGAGAAATAGTCATCATATTTAGAAAAATGACCTTCCAGAAAACAACCCGTAAAACAGTCTGGTGTGTCCTGATTGCCATGTTTGAATTGTTTTCCTATTATCTAAAGTTGTTTGTTCTGACAACCTGCTGGTTTTATAGGATGTTTTACTACATTATAAACATTAAAATAATTATACAGTGTAGTATTATGACATCGTATTGATTGTGTACTAAGAAAATGCCACATTCCTTTGGAATATGGTAGCTTGACCTTGAAGTCTTAACCATATATTAGTTACTGTAAGTTCATTATTTCGTTTATTTCTCACAACAGCCCCTTTAGATAGGTGCTTTTTTATACCCAATTTATTGATGGGGAAATTGAAAGTTCTTAAGATTGTTACCCCTATCACATAGAGTAAGTGACATAATCCAGGTCTCTGACAACAACTTGAGTTTCTCACTATATTACTAAACACTAAATTTAATCCCTGGGACAATAAGAATTCTTCAATAAATGCTAACTGTTGGACTAGCAATTTGCAGAGATAATTTGTGTCATGTGTTTAATTTTAAAAAGGAAATTATTTTAAAAATTAAGAATTGAAAGGTTAAAGCCTTGGTTCTTTTTCCTTTAAAAAAAAAAACAGCTGAAAATATAAGATTAATTGAAAGGTTCAAATGAAAACTTATGAAATATTGTTTAGCTCTAGTAAAATTTAGTTATTGGTAGTTAGGTTAAACCATTGAGTCAAAGCCCCTTGTTTTGCTAAACGCTGTATACTCTGTTCAGTTGAGAACGTACTATGTTTTCTTCTGCCACATTTTGGGTGCACTTACCATTAGGATCATTGCTTGAGCTTTTCCCTGTAAGACATTAGTAATCTTTTAACAGTTTAACAGCTCAGAGACCTGTTAGAAGATAAGAGTAAAATTGGGGTGAGGATTAAGTTGAGCCCATGACAAAGGGCACTCTCTTGGCTTCCTTACAGTAAGGAAAAGAGGTTTAGGGTAAAGTTTTAAATCCTGGAGGCTATATCAATTAGATTTTAGAGGTTTCAAAAACCTGAATATCATCCATTAGATATGATAAAAAGATTTATTGTTGTTACCTACCCCATAGATGTAATAGGTATTTTGGTGGCAAAATCTTCCCCAAAGTTTACCTGTTTGCCATTTTGTAAGAGATGCTGTGAGAATGAGGCTAATATTTGTAAAGCAACCAGAATTTCCCATACAGTAGTACTATTATGAAAGGGGCTGTTTGAGAAGACTGCAAGAGATGCTGTGTTGTGGAGGGATTAAGGTTCACACTCTATCTCTACCACTTACTAGCTGTTGATCTTGAATAGTTACTTAGCTTTAGCTTCTCTAAGTATATTTCCTCATCTGTAAAATGGGAGTGATGAAACAGTGCCCACGTCATAAGAGTTTTTGTCAGGATAAAATGAGACAACCCAGGTAAGTGCTCAAAAATCTTTTAACTATGTGAGAAAATAAGCTTTTTGTATTGATTTATTATCCTTTCATAAATATAATGTTCTGGACTTTTTTCCTTAGGAAATCATGAGGTGGCACTTAGATTTTTTTTTTTATTTTTAGGTTCTTTATAATTCTAATAGTTATTTACTAACTACAAAATAGAGATAGAAAGAAGCCAGATGGCAATTAAATAAGGTGTACCCCACATTGGTCTGATTCAGGCCAAACCTTATGGATTTTGGTTAGGGTTCCTGTGGACCTGGATTGGTTCTGAGAATACCAGTTCCTTTGCTGCTCTGTGGTTGGTACAGGGGTGTTGAAGTTCTTTGGACCTGTGCCCTGAGAAGCAGCAATGTCTTGACTTTATCCAGGACCTCCATACTATCTCTAGATCTAAAGAATAGGGAAGACCTGGAGCAAATTTAGATAAGTAACATTTCTAGAAATTTTGGAGCTACAGAAAATAAGGCTTGTCGGGGGGCGGGGGATTAAAATGTATGAAGTACTTTTTAAAAAGTTTCCTTTACAGATCTAAAATTATTTGACTAATTTAGGAATATAGGATGTATGTATTGTTGAGTTCATTTAGCCATGTGAAGGCCCAGAAAAATTGAATAGAATACTCCCCCCCTCCCCCCCCACTTGTGACATTGAGGGGAGGACAAAATAATTCATTGCAGAGGAAAAGGAGTTTGGATTTCTCCACACCTTCCCACCTCTCCAAGGCCACACTCTAGTTGTGACCTATGAGACTGATACCACTCTGAATTACGAATTTAAACCATCTTTTTGAAAAGCTGCATGGGCAAATTTTTCCAGGCTCTCCAATTACATTGTCAGCCTGGAGTTAGTTTCTTAACCAAAGACAAATTAGTTGGTCCAGACCCAATCTGGGATTGAATTCAAGGTTTTTAAGAGACGTGCTGGGGAAGCTCTTCCATTGACTCCTAAAATTTTTATTTTCATTATTTAATATAGTATATTCATCAGGCTGTGCCTTCAGATGTTGCTCTTGATGAGCTGTAATTTCTACACAAGCCAAATCTCAGAGAACACTCCCAGAAATTGCTCTAGTTGTCTTTTAAGTGTTACTTGGAATAAGTGACTTGAGACTGAAGACTTAGAAATCTTTTTGTTATGCAGAGAATTGTAATGTTTTTTTTAATATTTGTTATTGCTAATAAGATGTGATTCATATTATACGTTTTTCTCCCTGTCTTTTTCTACTCTTTCTGCCTACTCTCAAGGGGATAGGGAAAGATTAGGTTGCATGTTCCCATATCCTTTTTAATCAACTCCATACTAAGTGAAATGGATATTCCCTGCCGCCTCTATCAGGTATGTCCTAGGTGAAGTACCCAGATACACCTACCTACTCTGCCCCTAAGAACAGTTGCCTGGAGTAGTAATCTCAAGGAGCAAGAAAAGGAATAAAAGAATTCAGGTATTAAAATTATAGGGTATTTCAAGGAGCTAAAGTAGAAGTTTTAAATCCACAAAAGGGATGCCTTCCCCAACATTTCTTACTAACCTGGTAAATAACATGCTCATTTATATAATTGTAGCCAGTACAGCTGACAGGTTCCGATGATCTAGACTCCTGTCTATAAAGCTGGGCTTGAACTTCATTTGTATACACACCTGCAGCATCCCAGTAAGTCCAGCACAAAAGTTTTTGCAAGCCTGACTCGGTACAGCAGCAGAATGGTAGACTGTGGACCACAGAATCCTTATTTTCAGAAGCATCACTAGATGTCTGCCTGTGCCCGTGGATGTACCCAGGCAGGGCCTGCTACCTAAGTGGGTAAAGATGTGTGCTTGTTGAAGCACCAGGGATTGGTATACAAGTACAGCTACTCTCAACTAACTACCAGACATTAGTTTGCCTTTTCCCACTTAGGCCCCTTTTATAAATTCTTTTTCTGCTAACATGAGACTCTCCAGGAAATGGGGAATACACTGAAAATTAGGATGCATTCCTTTTTCCTAAATCACACATGCCCCTTTCAAGCATGTGGTCAGAGGACTTTTAAGATTGGTTTTGGTTGTCAGGCGCTTATCTCCTTCCCTGGCAGTGTTCCGATTCCAGAGAGCAAAGTGTTGCCTTCTAGCTCATTAACTTTAAAAATCCCTTAATCTCCCTATGACATGTTGAGGAGGTGATTGCATACCTGTGAACAGGTTGTTGCTTCTCTAAAACCACCTGTATTTTAGTATAACTTATATCCATCAAGGAAAATATACTGCATCTTCAGTCATCAAAAGCTGATTTTTTTACAAGAACCCCTTCTCAGTTTGTATGCATTTATTGACATCGAGAGACTTCACAACTTTTCAGTTTCTAGTTATTGAGCCTTTTTTGATTCATGGCTAAAATGTACCCACCGTTCTCTAAGTTATTGTCTTAATTATGCTGTGGAAATGCTGGTTTGTTTCTCCAACCCTCGGTGGGAAAAGAGCTGTTCTTCTGAATAGAACTTACAGTCTTGAAAACATTTTTGCATATGTTATATTTGGTCTTAGTAATAGGTTAATGATAAGCTAGGTGTCAGACCCAATAGTAATTAACTGACTTGTGCACACACCCACATGCAGTAAAGAGTTACATACTTACAGGGTGGAAACTGGATTTAGGCCTTCTGGTTCTAAATTGTTCTTTCTCCATCAGGGAAACTTAGAAGAGGATTTTAGAAGTGCTTTAGGTTATTATGTTGACAGTAATGGTGGGGTTTCCTTATCTGTCAGAAGATCTTTGCCCTTCTTGGGTAGAACCAAAACCTGTTACTGCTGAAGGTCTAGCTTTTTTGATTCCCCATTGCCTCTCTGACCAGCTCTTACATGTACCCACTGCCTGCCTGATTCCTTGATTCCTTTTCATTCTCACTGACTCCTGGTTTTCTCCTTTGAAGAGAAAGTCTTGGGTAGTGATAATGACTGTAGGTAAAAGTCAGGCCTCAGTTCTTCTCTTGGTCTACCACATACTTGCTGGGTGACCTTAAGCAAGTGACTTAACCTCTGTATGCCTCAGTAGGCTCACCTGCAAAACAGGGATAAGTACCCATCTCACAGAGTTGTCACAGTGATTGAGATACTGCCCACATACATGCAGTGTCCAATACAAAGTAAAAAAAAAATCAGTGTTAGATGCTATTTATATTTGAATTTGAAGTCCAGTGAGTTGACCAACTTCATTTTCCCAAATCTGTCTGGTGCTCTAGGAGTACAAGATCCACTATTTTTTAAGGCTGCTTGCAATATGCTTTTCCTTGGAGTTCCAAAATGAACATTAACATAGCAATAAAGAAACCTCTTTTTTAATCAGGTGTTCACTAAACTTGAGCACAATTATAATAATACCTATTAGCTTTCCATACTACATAAACACTGGACTGATAACCTTTCCACTAAAGTCCATACATACATTGGAAGGACTTAGCCAGACGCTGCAGTTTAGGGCCCCCAGCCCCTGAGGCCCTGCAGTGACTCCATCCTTCCCAGAAAGCAAGTGAAACCATTTGTTTCAGGCAAAAACATCCCATTTTTAATTCATTCGTGTGGAGTACTCCAAATTTGCCACCAGGTGGTGCTGGTATATAAAGTGAAAATTACCTGAGTGTCAGGATCTTTTAGTATTTAAGTAGGAAAATGGTCAAAGCATCGCATCAGAAGGTAGGTTACCATTCACTAAAGTTGAACTGTTTTTCAGTTATTTTCTTGGCTTTATTTCTAGTTAAAGGAGGCCCTTTGAACCTTTAAACATAAGATAACCAAAGGGTAGACTTCAACTTTATATCATGTCACTAAGACACAAGGTAAAATCCAAAGGAATTCATTAGTTTTTCTAGAAATATGTGGAGTAGAAAATAGAATATTCGCATATAGTGATCAAGAGTGTGGGCTCTGTAGTATATGTTTTGAGTTCAAATCCTGGCTTTTTGATTTACTAGCTACATGACCTTAAGCACAATTATGATACCTGTTAACTCTCCATATATTAGTTGACTGTTAGTGATCTTAAGCAACCTTACATGTACAATATCAGTAACAAAACTTACACTTTACAGTGTTGTTAGCAGAATAAATTGAGAATGTGTCTGAAACATTTAGAAAAGTACCTGGCACACAGTAAGTGATAAGTTAGCTATCATTATTATTGTCCTCAATCTTTTTTTCTCTCTCTCTACAGCTTGTCTTCAGTTGCTTTTTAAAGACGGAAAGCTCATGGTGCAAATTATTATTTCCAGGTGAGTACATTTTGAGACTTTTACATTTAGCTTGAATGATTAGGGCTAACAGGTTTGACATATTCCTGGAAGAATCAGGGTCCTTGGGTGTATCTTGCACAAATCTTTGCGTTTCAGTTTCTAGTCCAGTGCCTAGCACTGCCCATTTTCCCAAGAACTTATGCTCAAAAAGGATTTCTTTGGGCTTTGAACAGTGGTGTAGGACACTATTCATCCTTCACCATTCAAAAATATTGTAACCGCCAGCCCTTTGCTTGCAGTGCTGGGGCTGGAGGCCTGGCAGAATGGGTGCTGATGGAGCTACAGGGGGAGATCGAGGCTCGCTACAGCACCGGATTAGCTGGAAACCTCCTGGGAGACCTACATTACACCACTGAGGTGAGGGGGCTTTTTTTCCCTGACTAATGCCTCAAGAAAGCAAGCTACACCAAGGTGGTGCTCCCAGAACCCAGAGTGAGGACTGGCCTCAGGTTTGTTATTCAAGGTCTAGTTAATCTGCTAAGGTATCTGCTTAATCTCTTCCCCTCACCTCTGCAGAAGCAGGGAAATTTAGTTTGGGGGAATCTAGAAGGGTCTCGTTTCCAGAAGTGGAAATTCTCCTGCGTGGGGCTAGAAAGTAAAAAGGACATGAGGGTGGGTTGACAAGTGTGGCTGCTCGACAATGGTAGAGCCAGACCAGAGAATGGAGGTGCCAGTGTTGCCTGCCAAGAGCAGCGTTAGAAGGTGCCTGAGTGTTATGACCTTGTCCTGAACCTCAGGCATGTCATTTTTGTTCTGCCAAAGGGAATCCCTGTGCTGATCGTGGGGCATCATATCCTGTATGGGAAAATCATCCACCTGGAGAAACCTTTTGCTGTTCTTGTCAAACACACTCCTGGGGAGCAGGACTGTGATGAGCTTGGCCGCGAGACTGGCACCCGGTACCTGGTGACAGCACTCATCAAAAACAAGATCCTTTTCAAAACTCGCCCCAAGCCCATTATCACCAACGTCCCCAAGAAAGTATGAAAGAACCCCGGATTTTCCCTAGAGAGCGACCAACTCCTTGGACTCGTGCTCCGCTGCCACCCCGAGGACGACTCGACAGTTCCCTGGGACCACAGGGTGGTCCTGTGCTAAACACAGGTCACCCACTGGGCATGAACTCAGATCCCTTCCTTATGGCAGCTGGTTCTCTTGGTGGAAATCTGGCCTCATTTCCAAGGAACCCATCTCCTTTTCCAACTCCATCAGGCTCACTGGCTTCAAATCCGGCACCTTTCCCTGCTGGTGCTCGTGATCCAAGCATGCCTTCTTTTCCAAGAGGGATGAATCCCACTGGCACAGGCACAGTTTCTTTCCCAAGGCCAGGTGGCCTGTTGGGCCCGGGCCCAGCTCTTAACCCTAGAGCAGGGGCTCTTCCAGGCCCAGGACCTCTGTCTAACCCAAGGTTAGGGGGTCTTCCAGGTCCAGGCCCCATGTCCAACCCAAGAGCAGGTGGTCTCCTAGGAGCAGGTCCTGACCCCAGAAGTGGTGGCCCCATGGGCCCTGGATCAGGACCCAATGTGAGAACAGGTGTTCTCTTGACCTCTGGGAATGGTCCTCCCAATCCTAGGCCAGTTGGCCTGGGCCCTGGACCAAGTCCCAATCTGAGATCAGGCTTCTTAGGTTCAGGCCCTACCCCCAGGTCAGGTATATTTCCAGGCCCAGGCCTTGGGCCCAACCCAAGGGCAAGTGGTCTGGGCCCAGGCCTTGGGCCCAATCCAAGGTCAGGTGGCTTGGGCCCAGGCCCTAATATGGACACCAGAGCAGGTGGCCTCTTGGGCACAGGCTCTGGCCTTAACTTAAGAATGGCTGGACCGCAAGGCTTAGATCTTGCCCCAATTCTAAGAGCTGCAGGTCTTTTAGGAGCAAATTCAGCTTCTTTCTCACAGGCTTCGGGAAACATGGGCTCAAGCCCATCTTCTATGGCAAGAGGACCTGGCCCCATGGGCCCAAACTCGGGTCCTGGCTCTCGGGGAATTGGCCTTCCAGGGCCAAATACATCTCCAATGTCAAGGGTTCCTGGCTCCATGGGACCTAATTCAGCTCATTTCTCAAGGCCAGCAGGCCCCTTGGGGGTAAATGCCAATCCCTTTCCAAGGGGGACAGGTTCAGGGGGACTGAACCCAGCTGCCTTTTCTCAGTCTTCTGGCTCATTGGCTTCAAACCCAGCTACCTTCCAAAGGTCTGCTGGCCTCCAGGGCCCAAGTCCAGCAATATTCCCAAGAGCCTCTGGGCCATTAGGCCCCAGTTCAGCTAACTTCCCAAGGGCCACTGGCCTGCAGGGTCCAAGTTCAGCTCCTTTCCCAAGGTCTGCTGGCCCATTAGGCCCTGGACAAGTTGCTTTCCCTAGAGGGTCAGCTTCTGGGCCCTTGGGCTCTTCTACAGCAGGCCCTATGGGTATCAATCCAGCTCCATTTGCAAGGCCAAGTGGGACCCTGGGTCTAAACCCAGCTTCCTTTCCGAGGATGAATGGCCCTGCAGGCAAAAATTTGGTCCCATTTTCTAGAGTGGGGAGTCTCCCCGGTGCAAACCCAGCTGCTTTCCCCAGACCAGGGGGTCCAATGGCTGCAATGTACCCAAATGGAATGCTACCCCCTTAAACACCATTATCCCTCCAGGACCACTATGGTTTCCCGGCACTGTGGTTCTGAGCAGGGGCTGTCCTTTAGGTAAAAGGGTAGATATGGAGCTGTGGTCTGAAGTACCTAGCTGGGGCTCAAGTTCAAATGAGCCATCTTTTTCCTCTGCTTATTTCCTGACTGAAGGTGAAATGTTATTTGTGGGACATAGACTGTGGCAGGTGGGAATGATCCTGGCCTTGAGAAAAAGGATCTCCGGCCTTCCAGAAGCCTACTGTGCTTTCGTCCCATAGCTTTCTCCCCCTTGTTTACTAGTTTCTTGAATTGTTCTTGTGGACTTTTCCTCAGGGATACATTGGCCTGCAGATCCCAATTCACATGTATTCCCCTGCTCACCACTGGAGAATCAGCTCACTGCTCTTTAGAAATATTGCATTGGTGAACGGACCATGCTTCAGTAGCTCTGACCTGGGCAGCTTGGACCTGGTCATCCTCTACTGCCATACCTTTCCCTGGGGGCTTGAACACAGAACAGGGAGATGGGCAACCACTTCAAAGACCCACCAGATACATTTTCTGCTTGACTGACTGGACCTGAGACTCTCACCTCCTGGGACTTAGAGGCGGCCAGACTTAAAGCTCATCCAGCTCCCTTTCCACTGGTACTCCCAATCAAAGAACCTCAAATTTTAAACTGATGTGGATGGGAATGGGGGGCGGGGGGGGGG
>JAQZBX010101925.1:0-11186 GCA_029593785.1 Cabassous unicinctus
ATTGTTGGTGGGGGGTGTCAGGGATGGGGGTTTCATGGGAGGAAGTTCACCTGAATATACATAAAAGATATATAAAATTGTTCATATGATCAAGGGGTGGGGCATGGTCACAGTGGGTGGAGAATCACTCAATAAATGAGAGAATACTGAATTTCCAGCCTGGAGAGCTCTGCCACATTCTCCAAGGGAGCAGCAACAGTCCCCCAAGCCCAGGGGCAGTGTCTGGCAAAGGAGAATGGTCCACTAATGGGTTCTTGTTATTGATGACTAGCCTTATGAGTCTTTGCTCTTGTAAGTGAAACTTAGCCTATTGTTATGGGGTGCCTGAGGGTTTCCGCCTGAGAGCCTCCGTGTTACTCAAATGTGGCCTCTTTCTAAGCCAAACTCATTATATGAATGCATTACCTTCCCCCCAGCATAGGACATGACTCCTGGGGATGAGCCTCCCTGGCAACGAGGGATTACTACCAAGTGCCAACTGGCAATACGACTGGAAAAAGACCTTGAATAAAAGGGGGAAAAGGTAAAGACAAATGAGTTCATATGGCTAAGAGACTTCAAAGAGAGTCAGGCGGTCATCCCAGAGATAATGCTTACGCACAGCTCAGTTAGATCTCATAGAACACCAAAGTGGATATCACCCCAAACAGAGGGGTTCCTGAGGGCTCTGGAGACACCCAGGTCCTATATAAGGGGGGATAGCTCCATAGATTGATGCCTTATCAGTGGGCTATACTTTGGAATCTGTGCTCCTGAGAGTGACAGAGTTGGACTCAAATAAGCCCTCTCTGCACATGGTCCATCAGTCCTTCTATTCAAACCTATAGCTAGTGCTGGAGTTTGTAGGTGTACTTCCAGAGACTGGAGCCTCTGGCCTGCCATGTGCCAGGTGTGCCTGGAATCTCGGTGGAGCTGCAACTCCTACTCTACAGTTTAATGGACTCACCCAAGACACCTGGCGGGGAGATGATGATGGACAACGGCCATCCCAGGGAATGGAGAGAGACTTCAGCTGCAGGCTGATAATCCCATCCATCTTATCCATGGGATATAAGCCCCCTCTCACTTGGAGGTGGAGTGGACATCACCATCCCAGACTCCTCAGGATTGGGGGAAGAGCTATGGACTAGAGTGGACTTACTGGTATTCTGTTGTAGACATACTGTGATTCAAGGAATGGAAGAAATTACAACATTGATGTGGAGCCAGTGGCCACTGGACAGTTTCAGGTTAGGGAGAAGGAAAAGCAGTTGTAATACAGGGGCTTTTTCGGGACTTGGGAATTATCCTGAGTGACATTACAATGACAGATATAGGGCATTTTACATCAGCATATAACATGCAGAACTGTGTGAGAGACAGTGTGGTCTACAATGTGAACTATGGTCCATGCTTAGTGGCAAAGCCCCAGGATGTGTTTATCCATTGCAGGTGATGTGCCACACTAATGAAAGATGTTTATGTGGGAGGTTGTGGGAGGCGTGGGAGGAGGGGAACATGGGAATCCCTGTAATTTTTGTGTAACATTTATGTAATCTAAGCATCTTTTAAAATATTAAAAAAATAGAAACAAACAACAGCAAAAACAACAACAACAAAAAAACCTCCAAGCAACAATAACAAAAAGTACCTGTTCAAGAGTTTTGTGCATTTCAATTTGGGCTGTTTGTCTTTGCATATTGATTTAAAGTTACTTTTTAATATATTTTGGATATGAGTCCTTTGACTGATAAATGTTTTACAAATATCTTTTCCCAGTTGTTGGCTTGCCTTTTAACTCTCTTAATGATGTCTTTTGTTGAACAAAAGTTTTTAATTTTGATGAACTAAATTTTGCTAATCTTTTATTTTATGATTACTGCTTTTCAATAACTTGATATCTATCACCTATTTATATCTATCTATCTATCTATCTATCTATCTATATCTAACTATCTATCTCCCAAGGTCATGAATATATTTTTCTAGGTTTTCTTCTAGAAGCTTTATTGTTTTATTTTTTTACCTTAAATGTATGATCCACATAAAATTAAGTTTTACATAGATTGTGTGATAAGGATATAGTTTTTAAATAATACATATGTCCAATTGCTGCAAATTTATTTATTTGTTTTTGTCAAAACCCATTTGAGTTTATATCTGTGTGTGTTTTGGGATTGTATAATTTGTTCCATTGATCTACTTGTTTCACCTTAACTAATACTACACTGTCATGATAACGATAGCTTTACATAGTTTTAAAATAAGTCGGTATAATTATTCCAGCTTTGATGTTATTTTTTCCACAAGTTTTTTGGCTATTCTAGGTTCTTTGCATTTTCACTAAAATTTGGAAACAGTTTTTCAATTTCTGCAAAAAGTCTGCTGCGATTTTTATTGATTTAGCATTGGATACACAGGTAAGTTTGGGGAGAAATAACAAATTCAAAATGTTATGTCTTGCAATACATTAATATGTGACATCCTTGATTTATTTCAGTCCTTTTTAATTTCTTTCCATAATATTTTGCAGTTTTCAGAGAGGGCTTGCATATCTTTTGTTGAATTTATTTCCTGGCATTTTTGACATTTTGCAAATGCTATTTATTTTAAAATTCATCTGTCAATTCTTTGTTGTTAGTATAAGAAAGTAAAATTGATTTTGTATAAACTGCTACATTTACTGCAATGGTAGATGTGATGTTGCATTTAAGATTTGTTTTTTTTAAGTTTTTAAAAAAATTTCCATTTTTTTTCTTTTTTTTCTTTATTATTACTTTGTTTTTTAAGTTTCAATTAAATTTTTAAATTTTTAATTTAAAATTAATTTGATTGTTATAGATTAACAAATTTTCTTTATTTCATATTTCCTGAGAATTTATGTCATGAATGTATGTTGAAATTATTACATGTTTTTTCAACCTTTATTTAGGTGATCATGGTTTTTATTTTTCACCCTAAATTCTGTTAATCTGCTAAAAGACATTGATTGATTTTTGAATATTGAACCGATTTTTCATTACAAGAGTATATTTTGAAAATGTGTGATTCTTTTATATATTGCTGGATATGATTTTCTAATATTTTCTTGAGAATTTTTTTTAATCTATGTTCATAAGTTATATTGTCCTGTAATTTAACACATTTTTATAATTTGTATAGAATAAACCACAGATTTTACATGTTCATTAAGATTAGTTTTGACCATGCTTACATCTGTATAACCCACCTCTGTGTCAAGAAACTTAACATTTTTATTATCTATTATCTTAGAAAGCTTCCTGTTACTTCTTCCCTGTCAACTGCCCCCAGTTGCCAAATAACCATTGTTCTAATTTCTATCACCTTAGCTTAATTTTGAGTGTCCTAGAACTATCTATCTATCTATCTATCTATCTATCTATCTATTTATCTATCTATCTATCTAGCATCTATCTATCTATCTATCTATCTATCTATCTATCTATCTATCTTTCATCTATCTATTATCTATCAAAACTGAAAAATTGTCATTATTATTGCAAATATTCTTTTTACTTTACCTCTCTTCCTGTTTTGGGACCCTAATTACTGCTATTCTAGAGTTTTAGATATTTTCCCAAAGATCTTACATGAGCTGTCCCTTTAATTCCAATTTTTTTCATGCATTTTTCACTTGTGTATTTTAGTTTCAATTATTTCTATCATTTTGTCTTCAGGTTCATTGATTCTGTCCAGCTTGCTGACAAGCCCACTGAATTTTTTCTCTGCTATTTAATTTTTAAATTTCTAACTTTGCAACTTTGCTCTTTTGTATAGTTCACATATTTCTGCTAAAATTTACAATATCTTTATGCATGTTTTCCAACTTTTTTACTAAAACTGTATATTCTCATAAATATTTAAAAAATCCTAATCTAGTATTTCTAACATCTGGGTCATCTCTCAGTCTTGTTATAGGGTTTATTCTCCCTCTTCCCAATGGCCACATTTTCTTGCATCCTAGCATGTATTATTATATTACTATGGCTGAATGCTAGGCATTGGGTAAGAGAACTGTTGAGTGTGAGGTAGTAATAACCACAGATAAGGTTAGGTCCCTTCTGTCAGGCTACTAGCCTCAACAACTGAGTCACCCTAATCTGTAATTGAACTGAGTCAATTTTTCTTATAGCTCTAATGAGACTGAATATATCAGATGCTTAAATGATTTGAAGATATCACCAGAAGCTTTCATTTATTAGGGATTTGTATGTAAGTCCTGGATGCTTTATTTCAGTTTGCTTTCACAAACTTCAAATTTGAACAGGCTCCTTGGAAAAGATTGACAAGAAGGTCCAGATGTTCTTTGTTTCTGGGGCTCTTAGGAAATCTAACAGTCAAACCAGCTCTCATAAAACCTCTAAAAGTTCTTTAAAATTTCCACTATTTTCTTTATATCCATGTTTCTGGTAGCTTCTGTATCCTACCTGTTGTGGCTTGAAACTGTATGTACCCCAGAAAATTATGTTCTTAAAACTAATCCACTCCTGTGGGTGTAAACCTATTGTAAGTAGGACATTTTGATGAGTTTACTTTAGTTAAGGTGTGGTCCAGCTTGGGTCTTAATACTCTAACTGAAGTCCTTTATAAATGGGATGAATACAGAAAAAGAAAGCCATGGAAGCAAGAAGCTGAAAGCAAGGAAACCCAGAAGGGAAGGGAGAGAGCAGTGGAACTGCCACGTGTCTTGCCATGTGAAAGAGGAGTCCAGGATCGCTGGCAGCTGGTCTTCAGGAAGAACTTTTGCCTGATGATGCCTTGATTTGGACATTTTTCTCAGCCTAAAAACTGTATGCTTGTAAGCTAATAAATCCCCATTGTTAAAGCCAATGCATTTCATGGTATCTGCTTTGAGCAGCTTAGCAAACTAAGACAGATTTACACTACCACTGTTTCAAGGAGGGTGAAAACAGCCTTGAAACACATTTTTTTTCTCTTGGAGAGAAATTCCTTTCCTGAATGACATTCAGTAATTTTCTTCATGCTCTTAGCTCTTGGATGGAAAAGTTAAAGGCCTATAATTTTGTAGTTTATCTTGATTTTTCTTGCTGTTAGGGTGTGAATAACATTGTCTCCTGTTTTATTTTTAATGAAAAACTAAGTTTTATAGCCAAAATAAAGTTACTCTTATGGCATACCTTATTTTCTTATTTTCTTCTGCCCTAGTATCTATATGTAATTACTGTTCATATTTTCTCCTTCTAAATACATACACTTGAATCTATGTATACTCTATTTTTAGTGTCTCTGAATTAATTTTTTTAGTTTACATAAGTGCTATACTGTAGCTTATCATGCATCAACTTTCTTTTTTTCATGAAATATTAAGCTTTAAGAACCATTTATGTCTATATACACAAAACAGAGCATTAAAATAAGAATTTTCTTGTTTCTTTGTCTGGATCCCCAAAATTCAATTAGTCCAAGATTTAAAGTGAGATGCTAAGCAGTCTATAAAAGATATGCCAAGAGATTATAAAATTTGTTCTGCCAGCATTAAACTACTATTAGTATAACAAAGTAAAGAAATGAGTTTTGAGAGGACAGTAATGAGGATTTCTTTAAAGAGAATTGTCTGTATGCTATAGACCATGAGGGAGAGAGGGAGGAATTACCATTCAACTTAAGCCAAGTGGAAGTGGGAAGCTTCTAGTAAACCACTTTTTCCATGGAATTAATGGTGCATGGACTAGTTCCTTATTTACATGTGTCTAGTGAAACACCTACACATGGCTGCACTTACTGGTGAGAATTGCACCCCCCAAAGATGGGCTAGCTGTGAGTTGTCTTAAAAGGGCTCTACCTAAGAGGTCAACCTGGTAGAGTGAGATAACTGCAACAGAGGAAGTACTCTAAATATATGAGGGCTGTAGTTTTATGAAGGGAACTACCTCATGTCAAGGGAAATCTCCAGAAATGGACTCTTTCAAAAATCCATATATGTCTTGTGGTATTTTCACTTTCAATTGTGTTTTTAATATCTTTATTTTTTAAATTGTATTCTCAAATGATTTTCCCCTATATTTGTATTTGCATCTATTTTATGGTCATAGAAATGCTTATTTGGGCCTGGCCACCATTCTTGATTAGACCTGACTTGATTAGACATGACTGTTTATTAAGCTTTTCAAAATATTAGTTTTTATTGAATGGAACATCATTTAACAATATTTAAACAGTATTTCAAATATTCTATTTCATTCACTTCTGCTTTTAATTTATTATTTCCTTTTCCCTCTAATATCTGGATTTTGCATCATTTGACTTAGTTTTTAAAATGGGATATACACACACGCACACACACACATAGCCTACTTAACTTTGCGTATTTTCCCCCCAAAATGCACTTAAAGCTATGGCTGTCACTCTAAATGTTTGTTAAGTTGCATCTCATAGGTCTTATAATTGTGGTATAGTTTAATATTTTAAACATTACATCATTAGGTTATTTGGAAGTGAGTTATTCAACAAAATGAGGGAAGGGTAGGTGAGTAGATAACTTTACATTGTTACTTTTAAATGTTTTTCTTTGTGGTCATAGAAAGTGATCCATTGGCCCTTAATATTTGAAAATTGTGAAACCTCCACTGTGGTACAATAACTGGTCAATTAAGTCAACATTCTATGTGTACATAGATTTTAAAATTCTTTGAAGTCTCAGAAAAAACATTCCATTCCCTTTTATATTGAAATATATTTTTAAAATTTCATTTTGTTTGAAATAAATTATAGTTACCTTATCATCTTGAAATCAACACCTATTTAAATGTAACTATATATTCCCACTATTTTTTCTCACAATTTCTAATGACATTATACCCTTTTGTTATGAATTAATATTTCATCTTGATGTATGTTTTACACTATTTCTTACAAAGTATGACTTTACGTGGTAAATTCCCTTGTTCTTTTCTGTTTGAAATCTTCTTAATTTTGCATTCATTATCTTGTTTAGAATTTTTGGTTTATAATTACTTTCTCCATGCATTTTGCAGATACTCAATTTTCCTCTGGCTTCTTACATTGCTGATGAGAAATCTGTAGTCTCTCTTCTCTGTTTTAATGTCATTCTTTTGTAAACCTTCTGTCTTCTCTACATCTGGTTTATTTTAATCTAATATGGTGTTCCATTTTATAATTGTTTGTTGTTTATAATCATATTGTTCAAATTAAATGATTTGAAGCTAAGCCTCAGAGGAATGTGAGACTTATTTTTAGGGAAATAATTTTTTGTTCAGATCCATTTTGATTTTCAACTTTCTCTCTACTTTTGGTCCAGAGTTGACAATATCTTTCATTTATGTTTCACAGTATGTAATTTGGGTTTTACTTATTTCTAATGTCATTTGATGATTGTTTTTTTCTTTTTTCTATTTTTACAGGTTCTTGTTTTTTAGGTTTCTTTTAGGGTTTGAGAGACTTTATGTAATAGAGTAAAAAGGGCTTTATTCTATCATCTTTGCCAGAAATTCAGGGTTTTTAAAGGAAATTTTTTCTCTGGAGACAGCATTAAAAGGAGTTCCCAGCTTTACCTTCAGCTTAAAAATCTAGTTCATGAGCACTGGTCCTCCACTCTTCCCTTAAGGGAAGACATGTGTCACGACAAATAACTTAATTAAAAAGCATATTAATTTCAAAAGAATTTCTCTGGAAAAGAGGCAACGGTATCTACAAAGTGTTTAAAACAAATCTTACCTCCGCAATCTGGTTCAGGATCCCATTTACCATTTATACAGACTGTTTGCATGTATTTCTCTTTCCCAGAACATCTGTAATTTGTTGTGGTGTTATGTTTAAATTCATAAAGATATGATTGGAACAAGACTCTGGTATAAAGCCTTGAAGGTTTACACATCTTAAGTTGGTCTGTTGCTATAAAAAATGAAAACATTCAAGCAATAAAAACATTCAACAGAAACTAAGCAGTTACTCAATATCTAAAATATTAATAGTATAAGTAAATTATGTTTGATACTGTTAATATCACAACAAATTATTCTGATCTTATTGCATAAAATTGGCTATGCTGTTAAAAAAGGAAAAAGGAAACAAAACATTATATACCATCTTTTTTTTTTTTTTTTAATTTGTGACTACTGAGACATGTTTATTTTCAGAAAAATATGTCAGAAAATCTTCTGGGAAATGGAATTCCAATATGGGTTCACCAGACCCAGGAGTTTCGACTGCAGGACAGTTCTATGGAATTACAGTCAGCCTAATTTTTAAAGGCTCTGAAAAGTTACAGATATGTGATTGCTTTCCACCAAATCATGTTAAACAAGCGTCTTCAAAACATTTAAATTAAAAAAAAAATAAAAGAGGTAATGCAAAAGTATAGTATTAGTAAGGCTAAACATCCGAATAGACCTTAAGATTCAATTACCCCCACATTTCAGGCACTTGGCAGGGACCTGATTCAGCAAGTCAGAGTAAGTCAAAAGGGAATAACTCACCAATAACACCATTGAGCTTTAGGACATTAACCTCTAATGGGCCCCTTTTTTTGTCTAGGGAGCTCTCATTGTTAGATCTGTCCCATTTCTTCCATAAATATCTAGATCATTATGGACCACTTTCCTTGGTGTGTCAAAGAATGTTATAATGAGAACTGAAGCATGATGTGTCCCCAGCTACTTCTCTGCTTATAAATGTTTTCCTCCAACAAATCCTACTTTAAATTTATAATGTGTGGTGCTAGTGGTTGGGGTGTCTGTATTCCTCTTGAATAAAATTTGGTGACTATGAAGATACACAACTTATACTTTCCTCTAACAGAGTCTGGGCCTCCCTGCAGGTGGAAGATAATTCCTCCCAGTAGTTCATCACTGATAGCCAGTGACCAGGTATCTGCCATCTCCCCAAAAGTTGCAACAGCTATAGTATCCATCCTTAGAAGTGGGTGGGCCAGTTGATATTCCCAGAGTCCAGGAGATAAAGGTGGATCAGGGCTGTCTGCTTAGATTCTGGAAGAACAGAAGCAGAGAGTCTGCCAGTCTTTAAAGTTTAAGATTAAAGACTTTAATGTATTGAGGTTGCTGGAGCTAAGACAAAAGAGGTCATGATTTGAGACCTCAGAAAAAATCCTTGCAAATACTTATGCATTATGACTGAAAGCCCAGGGATGGCTAGAATTCAAAGAAGCAGAGCACCAAGCCTGATGGACTGATAGAAAAACCTGGAATGGATGAAACAATTTCTATGGAGAAAGCATGCAACTAATCAGAAAATTTGTAAGAGTGTTAAGAAAATTATGGGGACAGAAAGAGCAGGGATCATGCCTAGTTCATGCGCACTGGGGAGACGATAAACACCAGAACTTAAAAGAACTCAGGATAAGTTTATAAGGCTAAGAGACTTCAAAGTGAGTCAGGAAGTCATTCCAGAGGTTACGCTTATGCGTGTCTCAGCAGGATCTCATTGACTGCCAAAGTAAATACTACCTCAAATAGTGGGACTCCTGAGGGCTCTGGAGACCTCCAGACACTATAATCAGGGCAGATAGCTCAGGAGTTTGGTGCCTTGCAAGTGGGCCTTACTTTGGAATTTATGCTCCCCAAAGTGACAGAGTTGAACTGGGTTGTGGTTTCTCTAAACACAGCTCTTCTGATATATTTTTTATTTGAACCTATATTTAGTACTAGAGTTGACAGGTGTATGTCCAAGAGACTAAAATCTTTGGGCTTTCCATGTGCAAGCTGTGCCCTGAATCTCAATGGAGTTGCAACTCCTACTCTCCAGTTCATTGGACTCACCCAGGACAACTAACAAGGAGATGACGATGGACAACGACCATCCCAAGGAACCGAGAGGATCTACAACTGCAAGCAAGAGAGTTCCATCAATCTGCCCCATGGGATCTAAGCCCCCTCTCAATCAGAGGTGGAGTGGGCATCACCATTCCAGAATCCTCAGGATTGAGGAATGAACTATGGGCTAAAGTAGACTTACTGGTATTCTACTATACACTTATTGTGATTCTAGCAATGAAAGAAATTATACCATTGATATGGAAGCAGTAGTCACTGGGAGGTTCTGAGGGCAGGGAGAGGGAAAAACAGGTATAGTATGGGGGCATTTCTGGGACTTGAGAATTTTCCTGAATGACATTACAATGACAGATACAGGCCATTACACATCTTGCCATAACCTACAGAACTGTGTGGGAGAGAGTGGAAACTGCAGTGTAAACTATAATCCATGCTTAGTGACAATGCTACAAAATGTGTTCATCAATTTTAACAAATATACCACATTAATGAAGGATGTTGTTAATGTGGGAAAATGTGGAAGGTATAAGGAGCAGGGCATATGGGAATCCTCTATATTTTTATGTAACATTTATGTAAACTAAATATCTTGTTTTTTTTTTAATAAAAAATATATTAAAAAAAAAAAGAACTGGGGCCCATGATTATTAATTCTGAGGTAAAAACCAAGGTAAAGCAATGAAATAAGAGAATTAATTTATAATTATTTGTAGAAATAAAATATTCAAATTCAAAATTAGAACTAATACAGGAATTTAGCAAGGTTACTGGAAATAAAATCACTATACACAATTAAATTATATTCTTATATATAGGAAGCATAACTATTCAAATATATAAATTAATAGAAGATCTCATTCATATTCTCATTCTGTTTCTTAAAGAAATTGGAGTGAAAACTTATGTAAAAATATTTTCAGTGAAAAATTTATAGAACCATATGGAAAATTATAATATGAGACCTGAATAAACAGATAGAGGTATTCATGCAAGGAAGATTCAATATTAATGGAAGGCTCAATATCAGTAAAATTCTAATTCTAGCCAAATTTATAAATTTCATATAATCCCAATCAAAATTGAATTGGAATTATCATTGAAATTGATTTTAAAACACAAGTAGATTAGGACATCTTAAAAAGTCAAAGACTGGGAAGCGGATGTGGCTCAATCAATAGGGCTACCGTTTACCATATGGGAGTCCCCGGGTTCGCTTCCCGGGGCCTCCTTGTGAGGGCAGGCTGGCCCACGTGGCGCAGTGGGCTGATGTAGCAAGACCTTGCAGCAAGGGGGAGATAAGCAGACACAGAAAAAACACACAGCAAATGGACACAGCGAACACAAGCAGCAAGGGGGGATAAATAAATAAATAAATCAAAATAAATAAATAAAATGAACAAGGTGAAAAGGGGATGG
>JAQZBX010101926.1:0-11212 GCA_029593785.1 Cabassous unicinctus
CTGTAAGCTTCTACCCCAAATAAATACCCTTTATAAAAACCAACTGATTTCTGGTATTTTGCATCAGCACCCCTTTGGCTGACTAATACAGTATCTTATAAACCTAGGGAGATTACACCCAAGCCAAATAAAATTGGAACAATTATAGTTTATGCAAGAAATGTTCTTCTATTTCCTCCCTTTACAGGAAGGTAAAACCTTTTTTTTTTCTTTAATAAAATTTAAAAATTGTGAATAACCTTAAAAGCATACTGACTGCTAGATTCTGGCATATATTAAAATTAATATGTCTTAATCATAATTTAGAAAAGATATTTTCATAGCTTTTAAGGACTTTTTCTTTATTTACTGAAATTCGGTAATTGGATTAATTACCCCCATCTTTTTACCTCATTTTAAGGCTGTTAAAAGTTTAAGTTGGGGAATTACAGGAATAACTATGATTTTTAATCCCCTGGCCTACATTTTGCTATTTTGTCACATCTAGCCCCTTTCCCATTCTTCCTCTTTCTCCTCATCTGAGGAAGAGTCCACAGGGTCCCATGCCTTAGGGTCCCTCCCAGGGGTGGTCAGTATCCCCTGGACCTGGACTCGAGGCAGCCTGCAGCCCCTAGCCCGAACATATCTATAAGTCAGGGTTTATAACTGATCATTAAATTGGTGCAGGTGATCAGTTAAAGAATCTTTCATATCTGCCTGTACCAGGTACATGTTCTTTTTTCACTTTAAATTTTCTTCTAAGTGGTGCACAGAGGCATTTGCCACTTGTTCTGCCTCAGTAGCTACCCACAAGAGCTTTTAGCAGAGGCCATGCTATAGCTGCTGCTATCAGTCTCCCTTTTTCTTATTTAAATGCAGCTGCTCTGCTACCTGCTCTAGCACTGCCAGTATACCTGCTGCAGTTTTTAAATTTTGTTTTGTTTTGTTTTTTGGTGTCCCTGTACTCTCTCAGCAGTCCCCACTCATCCTGGAGAGCAGCCACCCTCCCCACATGGATGTTACAGGCAAACCCAGGATTTCCCCTGTGAATTCTCCTTTCCCAGAGCACATGCCTGTTACTGCCAACAGTCCTTTGGTCTCCTGGCTGATGGCTCACCAATTGTTGCAACCCAGCTCTTGAAGGGCATGAGTCAGCATGGCAGCAAGACCAAAGGACACACGCTGCACATAATCAGACATGAACTTTATTTATTTGGGACTTACGGACAGGAGAGATTTTCCGGTGTCAGTAGGCTGGATATTGAAAGTAGTGCTCCGCCAAGAGGTGGGAAAATGAGGGGCAGTATATAGGGTCTTAGAACAAAGACATTTCATAACAGAGTTTCTGCTAGGGTCACATGAAGCACATAAATAAGATCTGGTGGTATTACTGTAGGAAGGAATTGAACAGCCTAGAGAATATTGCAGATTAGATACCATCTGCATATCCTTCTCCTGTGAGGAGGTTTGTTACATTTTAACTTGTGACCTGGGACATGTAGAAGGTTGGGAACCGTGGGTTGTTTCCCTTAGGGAAGGGACCCACTGGACCCCCATATATATTAAGCAGAAAGTGATAGTTTTCCCATCTAAACCTTCAGACAGCTTTAGATGTGCTAAACATGTCTGTGCATGTATGTAAATACTTCCTTTTGTTTTAAGGAAATTGAATTATGTTCTAAATATTTTCAATGTGGTTCATAACATATCAAGTGATATTTTAGCTTATTGTATCTGACACTCTTTTGTCAATTATTCACTCTTTTAACAAATATTTATTGAGCACATTCTCACCACTGTTCTAGCATTGGTCACTGTTCTAGGCATGTTGATATTTTTTTTAGAAGATCATTTTATAGACTGAATAGTGTTCCATTGATTAGATTTGCTGTGGTGTTAATGAATACCTAATTGATAGAATATTAGGTTGTTCCTAGTTTTATTCATAATAAACTCTGCTGTGATGAACTGATGAACTTCCATGTACAAAGCTTGTACAGTTGAGGCAGATGAGCACAGGGAAAGAGGGAAGGCAGCTGAGACTTGGCAGAAAACATGGCCGTGAGTCCCCGTGCGGAAACCCCCTGTGGGAAAGCTGCTACTTAGAACAAGGCTGGAGAGACCCCTCCGAGACCCTGGCCACGAGGTCCCGTTTGGAACTCTTTCCTGGGTCAAGGGGAGGACCTGGATACCTACAAACAGGCCTCTTCATTAGGTCCCTGAGAGCTAACGGGTGAGGACCATAAGGCAACCAATCAGAACAGCAGACAGCTGGGGCCCCTCCTCAACATTAGGAAAGGGGAGGAGGAAGGTATAAAAGGTCTAACCCAGAGCCCCATGTGTGCATTTCACCCTATAGCATGCACACACCCATGTCTCAGGTTGTGCACTTATCTCTTTTCTTGTTTCTTAATAAACTCTTCAGTCCCTTGCCGGTCCTATAGTGTGTCCTTAAATTCTTTTATGTGACATAACTAAGAACCTAGAAGCCCAGAACCCAGAGTGTTCCACTAACACAGACATCTTTGTTCACTTGTTTAATTGTTTTCCAAGGATAAATTCATAAAAGTGGAATTGCTGGACTGAAAGGAATACACAATAAAATGTTGCTACATGTTTCCAGATTGCCTCCAGAAATCTTGTACGACAAAGCTATAAGAATTCTTGATTCTAAATACCTTTAACAATATTAAAAATTACCTGTCTTCTAAGTTTTTGGCAATATGGTGGGTAGAAAATTATAAGTCAGTTGTTTTAATTTGCAGGTCTTCAGTGATAAATGTGTTTGAGACTATTTCAAAGATGTGTTAGTAGTTTATATACTTTTATGAATTACCTGTTCATGCCCTTTGTTTGTTTTCTATTGGAACATTTATCTTTTTCTTATTAAAATGTGTTAAACATATTAGTCTGATGTTTGCCAAGTATTTTCAAAACTCTGTACCTTCAATTTTGGTTAGAGCTCACTTAAAAAATATGCATGGCTGAAGGCTGGCCAAGCTAAATGATTACATACCTAATTAGCAATAGGACAATTGAATCCCAGTGACCTGACATCCAGTTTATGTTTTTCTTGTTCCACCTCAGTGCTTCACTGAGAGATGACTGATTTTATAATAATCAGTTATAAGAATATTACGGTCAGCCATTGTTCTATTGCCTTTTAGAAGCAAAGGGTAGATTAGACTCTTTGCCAATATTTTAGAATATTTCTTATGAGAGCCTTAAAACCACAAATTTGTGGCTAAGTTTGCTAGTTACTATGAATTCCAAGGCGCTAAATATTGTAGAGTTTGGAATTAGTCAGAATTCTTTGTGTTACAAGTGATAGAGATCCAACCTGAATCTGTTTAAGGAAAACAGAGGTGTTATTGGAAAGATACTAGGATATGTCACTACCTGTGAGAAAGGAGCTTAAGGGTGTGTATGAGTCGTGAACACTATTAGCTTTCACTTCTCACCTGGATTCTCACTGCTGCAGATCAATCCCTCAACACAGTGGTAAAGGAATAGAAAACCCCACCAAGGCTGGAACCTGGGTTTTGAGGTGCCAGTTTTGTTCTTCTCACTGGATCTTTCAGCAACTGAGCCAAAGTAATTAAAAAGCATTTTCATAAAGCCAATTTATCTAATAGATAAGTGGCTTATGATTAACATAGCAATCTATGGGATTTATAAAGTACCTGTGAGAGAAGGCAGAATGGGGCAGTGATTCAGGGGGGTTTGCGAATCTCAGCTCAATTGCTCACCAACATTGTGACCTTAGGTCATGTATTTTAAAAAAACTTGAGTTGCCTCAACTGAAAGTGAGGATGGCAATGGGAATCAGCTCAGAGGGTTGTTGCAAAAATTAAATGAGGTAATAAATTTCCAGTACTTAGCAAAAATGTGGGACAGAATAAACAATTGGTTAATGTTAGCCACTATTATTTTATGCCTCCTAGAAACCAATATATTTTCATAACAATTAGGTTTAGCTACAATGAACAGAAAGAGCTCAAATAACAATGGCTTAAACAAGGTAGAAATTTAATTCTCTCCAAGAGAGTCCAGAGTTTTATAAACCATGCCGGAAGTTCTTCCTCCAATTTAAATATTATCTCTACTATTTGTCTATCTAGCCAAACCTTGATTCCTTCATAGAATATTTTTAGTAACTTTTATTAAAAGTGTGAATTCAAAGAACAATAAGTAGAGATAAACTATAGCAATGATGATGACATCATTGGAGTTGAATCTAGATTAGAACTCTATCTATGACATGATCAGAATAGAGATGAGAGGTTTTGGAGTTTGAAACCTGAGAGGATCAAATCTGACAAAAAGAGTCTCTAGACGGAAAAATAAGGAGTCAATTAGTATTTGCAAATACCACCACCCAGGGGTGGGAGGAAGAAAAGAAATGGGCAAAAAGTAAAAGAATAGAAAGTGAATATTCTTAAGCGAAGTGATTCATTTCCAGATATACACTTGCATGCACACTCACACATACACACATACTTTCTTAATATATACAGATACAATAAATCCATATACAGAGGGAAGTGAAGGAATGATGAACATGAGATTCAGCATGATAGTCACTTGAGATGAGGTGAGACAGAGAGAGCGGATGGAGAGGACTATAGGGGGGTGTGTGTGTGTGTGTGTGTGTGTGTGTGTATGTGTAGCAGGTTATTGACAGGGTGCTTGCTTTTGGCTTGAGTGGTGGTTTCACAGGTACTTACTACTTTTATTAATAATAACTAAGTCTTTTACAAAAAATGAATACCAGAAAAGAAACTCTTACAGACAATTACTATGGAAGAAATAGCTTTCAAACCAGAAATTAAGGGGAAAAGATCACAGTTATAATAGAAATGAAAGATGACAAACTTTTAAAAAAAGATTTATTTATTTACTTTATCTTTATTTTATTTTTTATTTTTATTTATCCCCCTTCCCCCAGATGGTTCTCTTGTCTGTCTGTTCATTGTTTACTCACCTTCTCCAGGAGGCACTGGGAACCGAACCTGGGACCTCCCACATGGGAGGCGAGTGCCCAACAGCCTGAGCCACATCTGCTCCCCACGGGTTTTGGTGGGTGTGATGTCTGTTCTTCTTTAGGAGACACCGGCACCCGAACCTGGGACCTCCCATGTGGTAAGTGGGCACCCAACTGGTTGAGCCCTCCCCATCTGCTTCCCTGATAAATTCTTAAAAAGCAATGTGAACTTTTAGGGTACAGGGGATTGGGGTTTACATGTCAGCTCTAAAAGTGATGCCATTTTTCTGGGTTCTGTGTCCTCAACTCTAAATAAGAGAACCAGGTTAAACAATTTTAGGATCTCTTTCAGCTTTAATATGCTGTCTATGAGACATTTCCTGCTCAAGTCTTCAATGAACTTGACTGTAGCATAAGGATTTCCATGACCTTTCACTGTCTTTAGTAAAGATCTTGGATAATAGCCCAGTACATGAAAAACAGCCAAACATTTATTTAAAACCGATTTAGTAGCTATTTGACCTCACATAATCCAGTTAACAACCAAACAGCAGAGTCCTGGTCTATAAAATGAGATAATACAACCCTTACAGATTTGCTATGAAAATTAAAATAAATTATATGATGTCAGTTCATAAAATATAAACTGTTATACTTCATAAATTATTTCTCACTAGTAGATTATGAAAATTCTATTTTAAAAGCTTCCTAGGTATGAATGTCTTACTTAAACAATGAAGGAAACTATTGCCTGTGGAGTCAACGTCCACTTGGCTCTATAACCCCAGACATCAGTGCTTTCCTAACACCCTGGAAGAAAATTTCAGAGCAAATATTTTTTTGTTTTTTTTTTCTATTATCTAGATGAGTTTATAAATTCATATTCCTCCTCCAAATTGTCCTCCAAGAGTTTTAATAAAGAATGCTGCTTATTGGCAAAGTTATTACAAAATGGAAAGCTTACATTTCTGATAAAGCACCCTCATAGGCTAAGATTTTGCAAACAGTGGGGTTAGGGCTGCTGGGATCAGAAGTTCCATCATCACTGCTGGAGAGTTTCAAACACAAATGCCTTCAGGAACCAGGACCAGGCCAGTAATGAACGACAACCTCCAGAGTTAGGACATTTCATGTTCCTCTTACTTGAAAAAACACCAGTAAAAGCTTAACGATACATGTCAGTTGGCACTTTGGTCCATTGGAGAGAAGCAGGAAAGTGGTGATGTTGTAAATGACCTCCAAATGTCTGTCTAAAGGGAGGTGGCTACTATTCAGTGATAGCCAATTTGTTGCCAATCCAATTTTTCAGGAAAAACTAGAAATCTTGATTTTTATGTCACATTTCCCAATTTTAAAATGCTACCTGATAATTCAAATTTCAAAAATCATTGTGCTGACCAATGGTATTTATGGGGGGAAAAGTGTCCTGTGCCAGATTCCAGTGGCCATTTAATGACCTCTAAGTGAGAGTCATGAGGTAATGGGGCAAAACATAACATTTTTTCCCTTAACAAGAATCTCTTGCACATCCTTCTCGTTCCAGGGTTCCCTGTCTTGTTTTACCTCTCATAAAACTGAATCTATAATTGTTCACTAAATTTATTGTGTCTTATAATTTTCTTTTCTTGACTAGATGGTAAGATGGAAAGGGAAAGGAAATTCAATTTCTGAGGGCCCAGGTCAGTGTTTCTTAGACTTTATGCAGTAGTGGAGCCACCTAAGGTTTCATCCACAGAGAGTCTGATTCCTGGAATAAACATGTACGTTTTTTTACACTCTCAAGATGATTTGGTTGTAGAATGATTCCAGAGGATACTTTGAAAAATATTGCCCTCAAGCAGTGGTTGTTCTAACATTTGGCCAGGCCCTAAGAACTCTGGTTTATACACATTTCCATAAATGAATGTGCTCACTCAATCCAGGTTGCTCCTAGGTAAAGAAGGCAAAGCTTTTGCACAGTATTCGTTTCCTTCCCCCTAATGGGGTGGGAGTGGAGGTGGCTGGGTGGCAACTGGACTGATTAGTCCCACTGCTGCAAATTATCTAGCACAGAGCTGGGTCCATTATAGGATAGCTTTTTCTTTATTGTTCACTTATTTTAAAAATTTACTGCTTCACCAATTCAAGATGTTTTTTTAATCTTCAATTATAAGAGAGTGGTAAAAAGAAGTCAATTTGCTTTCTTGGTGTCCATGCTTTCAACCAAGAATTCACATACAATTTGAAGCCTCTGAAGCATAATAACTAACAAGTGTTGGAGATCCAGAGAAAACACAACATTTTAGTCATGATTCTAATAGTTTAAGAAAAGGCTACTTCTATCTAGCATTATTCCCCAAGACAAAACTTCTTCCTTTACTAAACTGATGCTGTCTATTCCTTATTTAAGATGGAAGAGTAACATTTGTGTAAAGGAGGAAATGATTTCCATTTCATTGTAACAGAGATGCATTTAAATCTTCTAAGAATCAAAGTCATAAGTAATAAATATGCAAATGTGATTCAACTCCAGAGCAAGTTACTTTCTTAATTATTCACGTGGTGTGACAGTTTGAATTTTGTGAATCCCAGAAAAGATTATGTTCTTGAACTAATCCATTCCTGCGGGTGTGAGCCTTTTTTTTTTTCATTTTAAAAACAATTTATTGAAGTATATCATTCATACATGAACATACATAAACAATAAGTGGTCAGTAAACATTGTGAACATACAAAACAAACATGCATAACAACATACAGGGCTCCCACACATCACCCCACCACAAATGCTTTGCATTGTTGTGAAACATTTGTTAACAAATTATGAAAGAACATCGTCAAAGTATTACTACTAACCATAGTCCATATCTTACTCCCCTACACTTTTTAAAAAAAGATTTATTTATTTACTTTTATCCATTTTTATTGCCCCCTCCATTTTTGCTGTTCTTGTGTCCGTTTGCTGGGAAATTCTCTGTGTCTGTTTCCTGCCCTCTCTTCTCATCCTTCTCCTCCTGTCTGCACTGGGATTTGATCCTCGGAACCTCTGATGTGGGAAAGGAGTCCTACTGACTGCGCCACCTTAATTCCTGGTTTTATGGCACGTCTCATTTGGCTCTCCGTTCTTTCACTCTCCTGTTACGTCATCATCTTGCTGAGTGGCTTGGCGGGGCCTACCAGAGCACCTGTGCATGGGTCCTGGGGGGCTCACTCGCTCGCGGGGCCTGATGGCGCACCTGCTTGCGGGGTCTGGTGGTATACCCATGCATGGTGCCTGGTGGCACACCTGCTTGCAGGGCCTGCTGGTGCATCCACTTGCGGGGCCTGATGGTGCACCCATTCACGGGGCCTGATGGCGCACCCGCGCATGGGGCCTAGTGGCCTGCACGCCTTCTATATTTTTCTTTTTTAAAAAATTTGTACCAGGAGGTCCCAGGGATCGAATCCAGGTCTCTCCATATGGGAGACGGATGCCCAATCATTTGAGCCACATCCACCCCCTGCTATATCTCTTAAGGTTGACCAAAGATACCTAGAGTTACAGTCATTTCCCATAAAAGATGGTCATATAATAAATCAGGCTTGGTTTATCACCAGCATTCTAAAAACCAGACCTAGGGAGAAAAACAAGGTCTGGGGACACATGCGTGATTTCTAAAATAGCGAATGTTTAGCTTACCCTGATAATCACAAAATCAGGACAGCAGGAATATTTGCAAGGTGTGAGCCTTTTGATTGCATTAAATTCAGTTAAGGGAACTTTGATTAGATCACTTGATGAGATCACTTTAGATCTTTTGGATTGGACTACTTCAATGAGTCATGAACCAGGTTGGGTCTCTGCCCTCTTGCTGGGTCTTATATTAACTGAGAACACAGAGTAAAAAGAGACACAGAGAAAGGGAGCTCTATCTTTTTTACCTGGCCAGGTTTGCCTGAAGCCGCAGAAAGACATAGAAGCCCTGAGATGCTCAAGGAGACAAGGCCCAAGAAGAGATGCCTGGTTACCCACAGTCAAGCTTGAGAAGAAATTAGAAAGAGACCAGTAAACCCACCATCTTGCCTTGCCACATGGCAGGACTCCAGAATCTGCTAGCAGCCAAACTTTGGTGAGAAAGCATCTCTGAAGATGCCTGGATTTGTACATTCTTGCAGCCTTGTAACTAAGATTTTCCCTAAATAAAATTGCCATTATAAAAGCCAACCCATTTCTGGTATATTGCATTGGCAGCTCTTTGGCAAACTAAAGCATAAGGGAAATTCTGTGTTACCTTTATTGCCAAGCAAGAATAAATATTGCCAGAACTAATATGCGAATGAAGATCTAAGTCTGACATCTACCTAGCCCAGTAATAAGGGGGTAAATGTATTTTGACTATTCAGTATAACTTTCTCCCCAGAATCTCTGATTTGAAATGAGTTCCTGACTCTCTGTCTTGGGATCATTGGCT
Source organism: Cabassous unicinctus (assembly GCA_029593785.1). NCBI lineage: Eukaryota > Metazoa > Chordata > Mammalia > Cingulata > Chlamyphoridae > Cabassous > Cabassous unicinctus. The sequence continues at coordinate 9,394 of JAQZBX010101926.1, forward strand.
TAATCATCACTAATGTCCACTTTTTCACTGTCAATGGACCATTTTGACATGGAAATTTACAGACATTCTCTCTAAGCATGGATAAGTGTTTTCTAGGTATGCTGGGAGCTTTCACATAAAAGCTCACCTAATTACAACAACAACCTGGAATGAGGGTTTTTGTTTGTTCATCTTCATACAGGAGAGGATGCTAAGGTTCAGTGAGGCTAAGCAAGTTTCTCAGAATCACAAATCAAGTCATAAGGGCAGAAAAGGAGGCATCAATCCTCAGGGTTATTTGAAGCCAAACTTAATGATTCATGTAGCCATGTCTTGACAGCATGGTTACCATATGATTCTTTGCAGAGGGTATATCAATTGAGATTCATTTGTTGGAAATGACAAGAATCTTCAATATTTTTTTCAATAATAATGGGTAACTGGCTAGAGATCTAGAAGGGACCAGGCAAAGAACCAAGACAAGACATAGACCAGTCCAGATGTTTAGGCCACAGGATACACTTTTGCTCCATTTTAGAATGAAAAGCTTCAAAAGTTGTTTTCATCATCTTATTTCAGTTGGCTTATGATTAAAATTCCCTGTTGGCTCAGCTGGAATCATGCTTCTTGGCTGGGGGATGGCAGAGATCCTGATTACAGTATCTCAAGACGGCTCATAACTGAGAAGAAATAATTCCCTCAAAGGAAATTAGGGTACTCAAAGAAGGGAAACTGGATCCTGAAATACCAAAAAAGAAATAAAAGGTAAAAAAGTCCATATGCAGTTCTTTTTCAGGATATCAACCTCACATAATACTAAGAATAATCCCTATTTTACTTAAAAATCTATTATGGATATTTCATACATTAATTTTCTCAGATTCCATCTTCATGAATTTCTTCTTCTATTGAGTCATTACCCTTGACTCTGATAAATTTTCTACCAGTAGTTTTTACATAACTACTTTACTCAAAAGCAATATTTTGATTTTATCTAAATGACCACTTTTAAAATTCCAAGAGTGTCTATATTCAGACCTTGGTAAACAATGCCTTTTATTCACAGTCTTCCTAATTTATAGAATGCCATGATATCCTCTGCTGTCCTTGGATGTTGCTGTCACATTTCTGATCAGTGGCAGCATGTCTCATTCAGTTGCAATAGGATGAGGCATTCAGCTAACCATAGCCAGAGCATGACATAACCCCATCCACCAGGTGGGAACAGGTAGAGCACAGTGGCAAATTTCCAAAGAAATTGGTAGAGCATCAAGATGGAAAATCTAAGAGCAGGAGATACCCCTCATTTCTAGACAGGTTTGGAGTCAATGTCAGTTTGTCAAAAGTAGTGTGGCTAATTCCATTAGGGTGATAGAAAAGTTTTGGTAATGGATGGTGGTTATGGTAGCACAACATTGTAAATATGATCAACACTACTGAACTGTATACTTGAAAATGATTAACATGGGAAATTTTAGGTTATTCATATAATATCAAAATACAAAAGAAACTTATAAACTCATAGAACTGTACAATGCAAAGAATGAACTCCACATGTATACTATAGACAATAGTTAATAATATAATTATAATAATATTTATTCATCAATTGTAGCAAAGTTACCACACTAATGCAAAATACTAATAATAAGGAAAACTGCATGTGTGTGGGGGAGTGGTATATGGGAACTCTGTACTTTCTGGGTGATTTTTCAGTAAATAATCAATGACCCTAATTTAAAAATGCATTGGAAGCAGATGTGGCTCAAGTGGTTGAGTGCCTGCTTCCCACAGGGGAGGTCCCGGGTTCAATCCCCAGCTCTGGTACCTCAAAAAAAAA
>JAQZBX010101927.1:0-11211 GCA_029593785.1 Cabassous unicinctus
CATTATCTCCTGGCATTATTACATGAGTCATTTACTAAAGATTAGATTTGGAAGAAATAACAAAGATGATCTATCTTACTATTTCCTTCTTACTATTTCCTACTCTTGTTTGAACACATCCACTAACAATAAATTCACTACCAGATTCCAAAGCAGTTTTTATTAACTAATTAAATAATTTTTCTAAGAGATGTCTACCTTTTCTTTAAAGATAAGGGCATTATAAAAAGTGGTAAGTTAACCCATTGCCAAATCAATTTTAACCCTCTAATTAGGGTAAGAACAGAAGTGGTAGACGTTTTGATTTATATTATAATTTGTGAGAATACAGCTGAACAGATCAGTTTTAGTAATGCATTAAGAGAACCCTACTAATTTGAAAGAGTTAACTTAATTCTCTGAAAAGTGATTTGGACACTAGGGGGAAATGGACTAATTTAATAGGATTACTTAATTACCCAAATTTTTCTTATTCATATTCAATATTACCAGCTTCTGTTTCTCACCTAAAGGAAGGATGGGAAAAGTAACTACTTTGGCAATAGATCAATATCTAATTTTTGAAAGTTGTTTTTTTTTTAAGAAACTTAGGTTCTTTTAGAAAAAAATAATGATATGTAATGAAAAATATCAAAATTCTCCTGGCAAGTTTTTTATGTGAAATTTCAACAGAATCCATCAATTATAGTAAATGACCAATAAAAAGGTTCAATCAAAAACTCATTTTAAGATACATTGTTAATGAACTGTATATCATGATGCTTAATCAAAACTCGACATGATCCCGTGGGAGAAAAGATCCACAGGAACCCAGGAGCACTATTGTTCTGAGCAAAATATAACAGTAAAACTGTATAATGAGTAGCCTACGGTCCTGTGGCACTCTCTGGGGAAACTCAATTTTATAACAAACTCCATTGTTTTTCAAAATACAGGAATCATGCGCGTAATAGCACTAATGCCATCAGCAAGAAGACATCATTTTTCAGGCTGTTTTTATATGACATGGCACTTTTAACGGTTGTTTTTCGCTGAAGTACAACTAAGATGCAAAATCAGTGAATAAAGCTGCTGGCCACAAGGATGAAAAAAAATCCCGCCTCTGTTTTACATGTTTACTATCTAGAAAGGACATACTATCTTTTTAAAATAATACAATAGGTTATCTGTATTAAATAAGTCCATGTGTAGCATTTATCTTTTCCAGGGGTAACAGTGTCATAATAGGCAATGTTGGGGACTTCGTGATCCTGAGAATAGAGTCTTCAAGGTACAAATGAAACTATTCATTGAAAAGTTTACAGTGAAAACTACAGTAGATTGTGAAAAACACTTTGTTAAATCAAACATTTACATAATCAGCGGTGTTAAACGTATTGTACAAGTTTAGATGGTTGTCAACCTTCAGGGCTTGTATGTCTATTATTAGTAGCAATACTTTGCATTTTATATAAATAGATCAAGATAAAATACATAATTGCATGCCAATTTTATTAACAGGAAATAATAAAAGTGAGCTTACTAAGAACACATTGGAAGCCATGAGGGCTATTTATGAAGTTTATCAATCAGAAATCAGTGTTGTAATATTTTACTGCCATAAATTTGGGCCAAAGCCATTGTCTCAAATACCATTATGTAATTTATTTTACTACATATGCTTACTGAGTATAAAAGACCTATCTTTAAGCATGCAAACTACAATATATTAATGTTCCCTCTTTCAGCTCTGTCTAAACACAGAATTAAGGACATGGCAAAGCCAATGTATATTTTCACATCAATCAGTTCAGTCAGAGTCCTGTGGAAGTTAGTATTCAACTACTCTTCCTATAAGTTGGATGGCCCCTTAAACCAAATGGCAGGAAAATTAAAGCTGAGAAATAGAAAAAACCTTTCATATCCCCAGAAAGCTTCACAACCAACATGGCTGCTATCAGTCTCAGAATGGTTAGTCATGAAGACATTAATACTGAGTATAAGTAAGCACTTATTCAGAAAGATCCTACATTGAGAGCAGAAAATTAGGAACAAAGGCGATTTCAAGTGACTCAGTATTGCCAAAAACAAAACAAATTAAAAACAAACAAAAATATTCTCACATATTACCAAGAAGATACTGATTGTTATATATATATGTATGTGTACATATATATGTATGTATGTATGTATATATATCAGGGAAAGCCTAAAGCTGAAATAAAGTGAGGCAGATAAGGTAAAAATAGATTTGGACTGTGGTTAGACTAGAGGAGAGAGTGACAAGGCAAGGAAAGACAAGTTGAACCAACAAAGATTTACTGCTGAATGGCACCTTTTAATGAGCATCTCACTACTCTGAGAACTTCTATTCACGGAAGGCAATTTTTAATCTATTTGTAAAGAAATGGATGAAGGCTCTATAAAGGCCATGTATCTCCTTCAGACATCTTCTAAAAGTAGAGCAGACTCAGGATTTAGCAGATCTTTTCTTTTGGAAGGTAGGGTAAATCAGCCAAGGTCCAATCAGGAGACAGGAAACATACCAGTAATTATAAAAGGAAGATTTGAATATACAGAATTTCTAAATTGGAAAAAGAGAAGTAACTACAAAATGGGATAAAGAGAAGCCTAAAGAATATAGGAAGATCAAATATAGGATTTGGCTACTACCTCTAGGAATGAGGGAAAATATTCAAGAAAGAAACAAACTTGGAAGTCACTCAAGAAGGTTGAGATTTAGATCATGTTGGAAAGGGTGTGGGTGTGGTGCATTGGATGGCATTGAAGTTCACTGAGGTGCCACAGATTGGGACTGGTGATCAAGAAGAACCTTGCCTGCATGCCAGGGAAACTTGCCGGGGTGGGCATGACAGGGTCTCCCACATGTCACTGTCAAGGAAGTTGCCTGCTAGGATGCTGGTGAAACCCATTCAGAAGCTACCTATTGAGGTGTTGGATAAACTCCTTTGGAAACTGCTGGATGGAGTGCCAGTTTAACTTGTTGGAGAATGTGCACCACTTGTTCTCCCACACGAAGGTGCTTGCTAGCCACTGCACCATAGAAGCAAGAAGAAAAGTATCAGAATCAGAAACAGAAGACACTTTCTCCTGCAGTGTTCTTCCACCATCCTTTAGTGACAAAGCTTAATACAGTGCCAGCTGGCAAAGGAGAAATGTTTACAAGGTCCAAATCCAATATCACAAAGCAAGAAAAAGAAGGGTGGGTTTGGACCTGAAAAGCAACAAATTGATAACTGATCCATGGGAATAATAGACCTGGGCAGCAAAATCCTAGGTTTGGTTTTCTGAATCAAAGAATCTTTCCTAATCTTCATGTTACATTGGAGACAGGACTCCAGGATGACCCAACCAAAGGATAAAAGTGAAACTAGAAAGACAGTGTAGGGAACAAAATATGCAGTGTGAAGCTTGAAAGAATGAAATTTAGTTGCTATCCATGACTTTGGTTATAGAGATATGGCTCTGGAAGAAGGTATGCCAGAGGTAGACTGGAGATAGTCTCAGGCCACGGACTAGGGTTTGCTCTTGCAGAGACCTGAGAAGGAGTTTGTGCCTTTTGTGCTTGAGGTGCTTTGCTTGCCCTATTCCCAGACCTGCTAAATATGAATACATTGCTTCCAATTTGTTCTTTGTTGGAGAAGGAATGTTAAGCAATTGTGTTGGTTTGCCAGGCTGCTATGACAAATACCCACATAATGCATTGGCACAACAACAGGAATTTATTAGTTCACAGTTTGTAAGAATAGACATCCAAAATCAAAGTGTGAGCAAGGCTGTGCTTTCTCCTCAAAGCCTGTAGCATTCTGGTGCTGGCTTGCCTCAGCCCTCAGGGTCCCTTAGCTTACATCTCCACCTCCTGTCACATGGTGATCTCTTTTTCCTTGTGTCTGCTCTTCCACTTTCCGCTAACTTTTGGCTTCTGGCTTCTTCTGGTGGCTTTCTCTTCATAAAGTTTCCAGTAATATGGACTAAGACCCACCTTGATCCAGTTGTCTACCCCTCAACTGATCATAACATCTTCAAAAGTCCTGTTTACAAATGGGTTCACACCAAAAGGAATGCAGATTAATATTAAGAACATTGCCTTTTGTTGGGGTATATAATTCCATCTACCACAGCAATGATATTAGAATCTAACACCTAAGCATGACTGGAAATGAGGTAAGTCACTGGTATCAGACTGACTGACTTCCAAAGTTCCCCAAATTCAGTTCATAGATTCTGAATTTCGTGAATTACCAAGTATAATACTAATTGCTGTGGACTGATGGCCTTTGAATCAAGCTTGGCTTTATTTCAAATAACACAAAGCAAGGAAACCTCAAAGTGGACAGATAGTGTAAGGACCTAATCTGAGCTATTCTTAGAGACCTGAAGACCCAAATTTCCCTTCCCAGACCAGGCTCTTCTGAAATATTATTCTAGAGCCTCTAGAGCATTATTACAGTCTGAATAGCTCAGAACCAAGGAAAGGTACTGTTGAGAGGAAGGGGAAAGGTTATGGTTCTTGAATCAACACCAACACCTGTGAGAAACTTGAGGGGGCTATTAGGGTAGGAAAGATTAGAAGGAACTCTCAGAAAGCAAGAGAGATAGAGAGAGGGGGAGAGAGAGAGAGAGAGAGAGAGAGAGAGAGAGAGAGAGAGAGAGAGAGAGAGAGAGAGATGGATCTGATAACAAAAAACAAGGTAATGAATGGGAGGCATCCTAAAGGGCAGGGCTTCAAAACTCTTAAGGTGCATATAAATCACCTGGGGAGCTGGTTAAAATGCAGATTCTGATTGCATAGGTTTAAGGTAGAGGCTGAGATTCTGCATTTCTAATGAGTTCCTATGTGATGCTGACGCTGAGGCTGCTGGATTGCAAGCCACATTTTGAACAGTAAGACTCTAGAGGGCAGTGGTTCTCAACTGGAGGAGATTCTGTTCCCCCCCCCTCCCCCCCCCAGGGAATATGTGGCAGTGTCTTTATAATTTTGGTTGTCACAAGTGAGGTAGTCCTACTGGCATCTAGAGAGTAGAGATCAGGGATGCTGCTAAACATCCTACCTTACACAGGACAGCCCCCACCAGCAAGAATTATCTGACTCCAAATGTCAATAGTGCCCCAAAACCTTTGCTAGAGAGAACTCTTTCTGGAGGTGTATTAGTCAGGGTTCTCTCAGGAAACAGAATCAACAGGAGATATCTGTCAATAATATGAGATTTTAAAAGAGTCTCTCACGCGACCGTGGGGATGCACAAGTCCAGGTTCTGCAGGCAAGCTGCAAGCCAGGGGCTCAGATGAAAGTCCAATGAAAGGTCCTTGATGAGTTTTTGGGAGAAGTTGGCTGCCCAACGATGAGCTGGAAAATTCTCCCTGAATGTTGAAATCACTTCCCCTTTTAAGGCATTCAACTGATTGAATAAAAGCGTCACCCATTGCTGATGCAATCTCCCTGATTGATGCAGATGTAATCAGCCATCCATGCAGTAAATTCACTGGTGATCAAAGCCCATAAATACTCTTGTATTACAATTAGCCCAGTGCTTACTGGACCTAATACCTGGACACAATTACCTGGCCAAGTTGACACATTAGCCTAACCATCACAGGAGGTTTTAACTTTTGGGTGTTTTTCCCTTAGAAAATATGTGGGGTTGTATAAATGTCATATTTAGAGGAGAATTGCACATATGTTTCCTAAATCGTTGCCATGTCCTGAAATTTCTCACACACTTCAGTAGACTTACATATTCCCATATACCTTTATTTGGCAATATTCTAGAGGCTAGCAGAAAAGAACCTGAGACATTTTGCAGGTAGAAACATCAGCTCAGAAAAACTAACAGAATAAAACTGGTAACAGGAACCAGTGAACAATGAGAAGAAGAGGACCTTTGCAATGCAGAGGGTAGTTTCTGTGTTCCCAACTAAGTGAGATGTTGCTCCCAGCAGGAAGGAGCATGTTTGGGCTGAATTTGTGATATTTGTGACCCAAAGGACAATCCAAGAGTTCTGGTTCCAAATTTCCCAACCTTAACCAATAAGATATACACTTGTCATACATTTTCTTAAAAAAAGAGCTTTCTTTTCCCCAGATATTTGTGAAAAGGGTGACACTTAAAAGAGAAGCAAAAACTTATTTGGGATACTAGTAGAATGGAGACCAAATTTGATGATCAACAGGTAAAAAGCCCTCTTAGTATCCTCCAAGACAAACAAGAATGAATTATTTCTCAAATCTCATCTAGGAAAACTAGACAAGAGACACATAAAGGTGGCTGATAGTTACACATGAAAATGTACTTCACTCCAGGGATAATATAAATTGGAAGAAAAATCTTCAATGAACAGGCAAGTTATAGTTAAAAAGGAGTGCAATTTTGCATAAAGAAAAAGCCACCAGCTCCTGAACTTGGTGGCTATAATTGTCTCCCTTGTCAGAAGCTCTGTTTCAAAAATGAAGACTTGACCCAAAGATGGACAGCCACAGGCTTTCAAAAGTGGCACTGAACAAGCAAAACTCACCCTAAGAAATTAGTCATGATAGACCAGTCTGCATTTGCTAACTTTACCCATTATTATGCCCTTACTTATTTGGTACACCATTCTCTCAGATGTGTCCATTTGACCCTGGCTGTCTCTTGTTCCTGCTTTTCAGGTAACTACCCTCTTGCCACATTTCCTTGACCTCTATCACATCTAGAACCTTAATCCCTCCTGGCTGACTGCAACCTGCCCAACAGAGAACTCAAAAGAAGTAGACCCACACTTCCCTTATTCCTTTCTCAACGTCTGAAATGCCCCCTGTTCCTTAAACTTATCCAAGACACAGTATTTACAGAGATGAGGTAGGGAGACAATATATATGAAATAAAGTGCCAGGATCCTTCCCCAAAAAGTCTTCAATCACAACCATCTGCCTAAAATCTCTCTCGCTCACCTTTCCTCAGGGTTTAAGCTTTGGAGTCATATAGACCTTATTTCTAGGACTAGATGAATTAGGTTACTCACCTAAGCTTCATCTATAAACTGAGAATGATAGTTCCTGCCTCATAGAATTGTTAAGAAGATAACAAAAGTAATGTATGAAAAATTTTTAGCAACGTTCAGGCAACTTAAGAGGCACTCCAGAAATGAATGAAAGGTCAAGTAAATTGGCAGTCCTTTCAGCATTTGCCAAGGAGTCTTTAATCAGACCATTAACAACAAAAATGTTAACTATGTGGAAAGTATTATTCTAAATGCTTTCATCCTCTCAACAATGCCAAGAAGTTAGCATTATTAGTATCTTTTTTACAGATAAGAAAACTGAGGTACAGATAGATTAAATAATATTCCCAAGGTCACATAATTAATAACTAACTTTCATGTAGTACCTATAATGTTCTATAAACTTTTCTAGGCATTGAGGATGCCTCTACTCTCCAAGAGCTTTACAGTCAGTCTGTTGGACAGAGTAAAGATCTTCTGATTTGTCTATTTATGTCCTATAATACAGAGGTTTTCAAGCAGCAAGCCACAACCAATTTAATATATAGCAAAAACGTTTTACAATGGAATGGAATGGAAAATATTAGGGAGCATTGCACATAGCCAGGACAAGCACAGTTTCATGAAATCTTTTCAATTTATTGAGGCTACTAGATGACTACCACAGAAAAGCAGTGGCCCACTGTCCTCTTGTGATCCATGTACAAAGCCTTTTGGGTTCACTCTTGATTTACTCTGAGCATGAACATGCATATGTCTTCAATAGGTGATGGGTTCCATAACAAAAAATTCTATGGAAAAATGTCTATTTTAAATACTGTAGCTTTCACATGAAGAACATTTGTCAAAACATAAGTTTAGTCCATAACTTATAGTGAGGCCAGAACATTTTTCCTGTCACTGTTGCCACGTCGTTGTATGTAAAACGCAATAGCTCAAGCATTCTTTCACGTACTTGCTCTTTTGCCAGAGAAGGTATTATTTGGTTTTCTGTCACCTGCAACCAAAAAAGTCCTAAACAAAACATACTTGGAAGGGACCCTCCAATAGTCCATCATCTAGCCTAAAAAGCCACTCAGTGGTGCTTGGATTTCCTCTGCCAAGTATTAACAGAAAATGCCACTTGCAACAAGGAATCATTTCCTTCCTAAGGCAACATTTCCAACCAACCCTAGTCGTTATTATTAAATTATTACATTGAATTGAAGTCTTTCCTATGGCAGTTTCCTCTTGTTGATTCGTGAACTACCCCTGAGACAAAACAAATGTATCTCTAAATGATAGTTCTATAAATGTTTCAAAGCAGTTACTATGACATCTCAATGTCTTCACTTTTATTTTGCCTGTGCTGGACATACTCAATTTCTTCCTCTCTTTCTCAGATTATGTCTTTTTAAGTCTCTTCACCTTCCTGATAAGAGTCTTCTGGACACAATACTCCAAACAGGTTTGAGCATTGCAGAGAAACACAATATTCTCTCCACTCTGATTCCACTGCACTTCAAATTAAGTTTGCACTCACTTTTTGACAATTGTAACTGAGATGATTGTTGACTAATAATCCTAATCCTTTTTCATTCATGCTACAGATAAGTTCCATCATCTCAGTATTGTGCTTATGAAGTTGGTTTTTAGATCCAAGTACAAAAGCATATGTACTGTCTCTCTTAAAGTTCATCTCCTTAAATTCAGTGAATCAAAAATTGAGGAAATTTGAATATGGTTTGGCTGCATGATCTCAGGGAATTATTGTTAATTTTCTTAGGTGTGGCACTAGTTATATAGTAGAATGTATTTTGAGGAGATACTGGAGTAATTTAGCAGTGAAATGTTATGAGGTCTGCAACTTATTTTCAAATAGTTAAAAAAAAAACACAGATATTTAGAAAGTTAAGAAAAGAAAATTGGTAAAATTTTAACAATTGTTTAACCTAGGTACTTGGTATGTGAGTATTCATTATAGAAGTCTTTCAACCTTTTTATATATGGAAATTTCCTTATTAAAAAGTTGGAAACAAAAACAAAATAAAGAAAAAGAAAGAAAAGAAAAAAGTTGGAGAAAATCCAACTCAATATTTTAGGTTAAGATAATTTTGAATTGTGAGTCTGTCACCCTTGCTATGCTTCCAGCATTTGTGTCATCTACAAATCAAATAAATATTAGCTATTTGTCTTCCTTCAAGTCAGAAACAAAATTACAGAAGAGGAATGATGTGATTGAGGACTTAACACGGGGTTAACCACTAGACATCTTGCTCCAAACTCACATCAATCAGTGCCTTTATTTCTGATTGTTCAGCAAGTTATGTACCATTTAATTATCCTATATCCATTTTATATTTCTCCATCATTTCCACAAGGATATCATGACAGATGCTTCAAGCTTCTCTTCTGAATTTCATATTAATTATTTCTCTGTGCATGATGCATCATATTGAGTGGAAGCATCATGAACTTTGCAGACAGACCACCTCAGTTTAAATCCTTGCTGGGCCATTCAGCAGCTCTGTGACCCTGGATAAGTTTAATAATCTGCTTGAACTTTTATTTCTTCATCTCACAACCGAAACAGGTAGAAGAGTTGTAATGGTTAATTAGATGTTTTCATTCATCTACAACTATGTCCCAGGTGCACATGAAGTGTGTAGAGTGGCACAGGTAAGTTCAAATTCACCTCCCCTTGGTCCTTGTGAGAAGGTGCCCTTTAGAAGAAGCACATACTTAGCTAGCTCTCCTTTAGCAGAGTACAAGGCCTTGAGACTATGAGAATTAAGACCAGTAAACTCTGATGAGGAAAAGAGAGCAGGAGGAGCTGGCTGCAGTCACATGATGCTTTGAGGGGACAGGAGGCATCCTGGCCCTAAGGATGAGGTCTGAGAGCTTGGAAATCAGGGATGATCAGCAATTGCAACAAGAGGTAGAAAGAATGAGAAGAGCCCCCAGTGAAGAGTGCACTGACTTCATAACCACCCCTAAATCTGCTTAAAGCCTCACCCCTCCCTTGAAACAAATGCATTTTAAAAGATTAAAAAGTCTTGGGTGTCATTTCCTTGTAAAACCCTTCAAAGGCCCCCCACTGCCTTCAGAATAGGGCCCAGAGCATAGAAAGTTCTTTAGGGCCTGATGCTCAGTAATCTTTTCAGCTCTAAATTTCAGGTGCATGAAACAAACTTGAAATTCCCTGAACTGCTTTGGGCTTTTGCACCCACAATCTTTCCAATCCTGAGAAGACTCTTACCTCACCCCATCCTTAGCTACACAGCGAACTTGTATTGCTTTCCTTAGAAAAACTATCTCTAGCCCCAGCCTTCAGTGTACAGCACTAGTCCTTGCATTTATCATTCTGTACAATCATTTTTTGTGTAGCTCAAATATTTGCCACCTGAAAGTCCCTGAGTCCCCAATCTACCTGGGTCATCACCTTTCCCTTTAATACCTATATAAAGGGTTCAGGTGGAAAGCCTCAGGCCGTCTCCCCTTCCATGCTTGGATCTCTGCGGGTCTTATGTTCCAGCCACGACTCCGGAGTCCCTGCTCTCATTCAGCGTCCTCCCTCTTAGACCTACCTCTTCTCCTTCCAACATTTCACCCCCATTACAGACATTTCCCTTTCTCTGGCATTCTTCCAACTTACCAAGAATATAAGGCTGTTATACATAACATGTCACAAATAATATGGGATATTCACAATCCAGGGCAGGAAGTAACTGCAAACTCCATGTTCCTTGAAACATATCATTGGAGAATTTTTCACTGGTACTGTCTCTCCTGAGAGTCCAGCTTCTGTCTGCTGCCAGGTTGGGCCTTTCTCCCCCCAGAATTCTTTTCACTCTTCCCTCTACTTTATTCCAAGTCCTGGGGTCCAACATAAAAACTCCGAATTCCTGATACTTTATTATGCAGATCAGTTTTGCTCTTCTGTCCAAGCCCCTTCCATCATACTGCCCACTAGACACTTCAAGTTTTATAATTAAAATCAGCCCAAGCTAGCATTTTCCTAACATGAATTTGTTTTTTCCTAAAAGAAACTCTGCTAGCTCCAACCTCCAGCAGCAGTAGTTAATTTATTATCTCTATCAGGAAGCAGGAAGATCCATGGGGGCTGGAACTCTTGCTTGACTCATCAGCACTCAACACAGTGAGTGATGCCTGGTAGATTCTCAATGAATGTTTGATAAAGGGAGGAAGAATGAAATCTGGAACATGCTTTAATTGTGGAATATCAGGTCATAA
>JAQZBX010101928.1:0-11217 GCA_029593785.1 Cabassous unicinctus
TTTTTTTTTTTTTTTTAAAGATTTATTTATTTTATTTATTTATCCCCCCTTGCTGCTTGTGCTGCTGTGTCCATTCGCTGCATGTCTTCTCTGTGTCTGCTTATCTCCCCCTTGCTGTGAGGTCTTGTCGCATTAGCCCACGGCGCCGCGCGAGCCAGCCTGCCCTCACCGCCGCGCGAGCCAGCCTGCCCTCACAAGGAGGCGCCGGGAAGTGAACCCGGGGCCTCTCATATGGTAAATGGGTGCTCTATCCATTGCACCACACACGCTTCCTGCCGTGAGGTTGCTGCATCAGCCCATCGCACCGCTCGGGCCAGCGTGCCCTCACAAGGAGGCCTTGGGACGCGAACCCGGGCCTCCCATATGGTAAACGGGGGCTCTATCCACTGAGCCACACCCGCTTCCCTCATTGTAGTTTTGATTTGCATTTCCCTAATCATGAGTGATGTTGAGCATTTCTTCATGTGCTTTTTTTTTGCCATTTGTATTTTTTCTTTGGAGAAATGTCTATTCAAGTCTTTTGCCCATTTTTTAATTGGGTCATTTGTCTTTTTATTGTTGAGTTGTAACATCTCTTTATATATCCTGGATATTAAACCCTTATCGGATATGTGATTTCCAAATATTTTTTCCCATTGAATTGGCTGCCTTTTCACCCTTCTGACAAAGTCTTGTGTGAGGTACAAAAGTGTTTAATTTTGAGGAGGTCCCATTTATCTATTTTTTTCTTTTGTTGCACGTGCTTTGGGTATAAGGTCCAAGAAACCACCACCTACTACAAGGTCTTGTAGATGTATCCCTACATTTTCTTCTAGTAGCTTCATGGTCCTGGCTTTTATATTTAGATCTTTGATCCATTTTGAGTTGATTCTTGTATAGGGGGTGAGATAGGGGTCCTCTTTCATTCTTTTGGTTACAGATATCCGGTTCTCCCAACACCAATTGTTGAAGAGACTGTTATTTCCCGTTAGCATGGACTTGGTAGGTTTGTCAAAAACCAGTTGACTGTATAGGTGAGGGTTTATTTCTGGGTTCTCAATTCTATTCCACTGAATGATGTCTTCATTTTGTCTTCATTTTGTCTATCTTTATGCCAGTACCATGCTGTTTTGACCACTGTAGCTTTGTAATATGTTTCAAGGTCAGGCAGTGAAATTCCTCCCACATTGCTCTTCTTTTTCAGAATGCTTTTGGCTATTCGGGTGATTTACCCTTCCAGATGAATTTGGTAATTGTCTTCTCTACTTCTGTAAAGTAAGCTTTAAAAAGGAAAAAATGACAGGTGAAATTTAATTTAATAAATACTTTATTTAACCCACTATACCCAAACATTTGATTTCAATTATATAATCAATATAAAAAATTGTTAATGAGATATTTTGCCTTCTTTTCTTCAAGTGACGTACTAAGTTTTCAAAATCAGCATTTTTAACCAGGCTCCCAAATGATGATAAGGTAAGATGGGGTCTGTGAATCATACTTTGAGAAGCACTGTCCTAGAGGCTCTCTTATTTCTTTTGTGTTCCTCAAATCACATTTAGAGTGGTTGGAGTATTGAGAGATCTGATGAAATACATTTGAGCAGTTGATAGAAGAAGGCAGGATTGTTATTTGTTAGAGCAAGTTTAGAGTTAGCGTCATTTTATATTGCTGGCATGTTCCTGCCACCTGTCGGTTGGAATACATATTACAGCCACATAAACAAACCGAACAGGTTTAGATTCTTTAGTTTTTGATGTTTCTGGTGACACACCTCCTCAACTACATCTTGAAATGACTTTCCTTTGGAATTTTCATTTATTCTAGAGCATGGGATAGACGAATAATTTACATTGTGGATTTTCAGTCCTGTGTCCACTAGGATGATATTTTTCTGTCTGTTTCAACACACATACATTCCCCACCCCCCATTAAACTCTTTTTATCCATATAAGTCAGCAATCCATTGTAATTGTTCCTGTTTTCTGTTTCTTCAGGCTTAATCTCTCTTGCTATACTTGTACACTTTCTGAAGGCAGTAACCAGAGCATATGCCTTAACATCTCTAAGATTTCATTCCTTCAGCTGTCAAATGTAGGATAATAATATTACCTTCTTCATAGTGTTGTTGTAAAGATTAAATTGCATACTGTTTCTAGATTAGGGTGTTTGGCACAGTGCCTAACATATTGAAAGAACTCTATAAATGTTATTAAGAATAACAGATCTTAACTGGAAATTTAAACAGTGACTGGCTATTCGATTATATTTAAAGAATTTAAATTTATATTCTGTTTTAAACATCCTTATGTTTAAAAAATAATTCTTATATTTTAGAGATACACACTGAAATATTTATTAATGAAATAATGTGACTACTGGGATTTGCTTCAAAATAAAGCAGGAGGAGGGATGTGGTCAGTGATATAGGTGAAACAATATTAGCCATGATTTGATCATTGTTGAAGCCGGGTGATGGGTACATGAGGTTTCACTATACTGGTTTGTCTATTTTGTGTGTGTTTGAAATTGCCCACAAAAATTAAAGTAAAAATAATAAGAAATCTTTATATCCCTTACAGTGCTGCATACAGTGCTGGACATACTGTAGGTATTACTTTTTGATTTGTTGGTTAATTGCTACCATGGGGTAGGCTTTGGGGCAAGAGAGCGGTTATTGTCTTTTCAAAAAGATGAAGGATTAGCTACAAATGCTTCCAGAAAAAAAATGTTAGATAGGAGCATGTTTAAGCCTAACAAGCTAAGTGTCATTTTGTTAGAAAAATGGTGATAAAGTGTAACTTTGGGAATTCTTTTGGAGAAACAGAGAGGATAACTTGCAGAGATGACCTCTTTGAGCATATCTTCTCTTGATTCTAGTAAATGAAAAGAATGAATGAAGAGAAACACCCAACTTGTGGCTGACCATCGTTATGTTTTTTTGTTATAGCTCATCAGGGAATCCACATAATATTTGTAGGGATAGCTATACTCCTGGACTATTTCCATCTCTTGTATCCACACTTTAATCTCTTTACATATAGTTCATTCATAAACCCATAAACCTGCCCCGTCTTCCTTTTCACGCTCTGTCAAGCTAAGAGTAAGGTCCAATTCCTCCCTGCTTGATGGATTTACTAATACTCTGTTGCAATTTTCCCTACCTCATTTCTTTCTCTATTAGTCTTTTGATATAGCAACACCCCTCCCACCTCAACGTGTATTTATTCGCTTAAGTGTTTTGGCCATTTATCACCTTTTTCTTTCAGTTTCTTAATGGTTATGGTGAATTCCTTCTTAGCAGGAAATGTTAAATGAAATATGTTGAATGAGATAAAGTAAAGAATATTTCCAGCTCACTTCCCCTCAAGTACCATTTCCACCTGAAGGGGTTTAAATTCTGTGAGAACAAAGACTATGAAAAGGAAATCTTTCGTAAGCTGGCAGAGAATGCCCTTGAAAGATACACTCCAGTTCCCCAGTTCCTTTTATCTCAGCTCAGTTAAAGGCAGGCGGGTAGGGACTGAATAAAGTCCAAGCAGCTATGGGTTTGAGAGGCATCAGGGATTCTTCAACTGATCTAACAGGTCAACAGTATAATTGTATGGTTCAAATCCTATAAAAATGTCTTGAGGTAGAGAAGCATGAAAAAGCAAAGGATTTTGAGTCAGAAATCCTGGATATGAGTCCTGCTTTAATCACTTATTAGACTTGTGAGCTTAGACAAGTGACTTAATCTCACTAAAGCTGGAGTCTTCTGCCTTATCATCAATAATGGTGATATTAATAATATTGATGATGGTCACTATGTCAACCAGTGCTAGTTTACCTGTGACAGGATTTTATGAACTGTAAATGCCATTCACATTCTCATTGTTAAGGCTTCTTAATAACTCATACTTCATGACCACTACCAGAATCCATTTTATGGAAGATTCACTAGAACATCTGCAGAGACCAAGTCAAGTGGTCCCAAATGTATTTTGAAAGCATATTCAACTAATCTGCTTGATAAGTGTGCTGATGTGTTATAGAAGTATAAAATAACTTTCCTTTTTAATGACCTGCTATTGAGGTAGGTTAGCGTAGAGAACAAGGGATGGCAGCTGGACTGAGAACAAAGCCATAACTGCCATAGCTGAAATCCCACCAAGACCCTTGTCATGAGACCCCAACCGGAAACCCTCTGAGGAAAGGCAGCTGGATGGAGAAAAAAGCTGTAGCCTTTACAGCTGAAATCCTGCCCAAGAACTTGGTCAGGAGGTCCTGTTTGAAACTCCTGGGATAAGAAGATCCCGGAGGGCTCCAAACAGGAAGGACTCCCCATTGGTTCCCTAAAAGCTTATGCATGCAATCTGAGTAGTCTATAGTATAAATTTTTTTTAAAAGGCAGAAGAGCAAAAAATCAGGACAGCAAGTAGGATCCTTCATTAACATAGGGGAAGGTGGAGGAGGAAAAACAGCCTTAATAAAGCCTGGGCTGCAGAGCAGGTCTCTCCCCTGAGCATGCCTGCACTCTTGTCTCAAGTGTGTACTCTTGCTTTCTTTCACTTTTCACTAAGCTTTTTACTTGCTTGCTTAACTGTGGCACATCCTTGAATTCCTTCCCGTGACGTGGCCAAGAACCTGGAAGCCCACCCCAGCAACATCTTTGGAGAGCCAGCCAGGAGATAACATCTCCCTCCACCTCCCTCCTTTGGAGGCATGCCCCTGGACCATCCAGATTCAAGGAGAACCTGAGTGATGTGCAAAACTGCCCCTGAAGTTACTAGGCATGCAGTCTGAGTTGTGTATGAGCCCAAAGGAGAGTTCAAACTGCCCCTGAAGTTACTAGGCATGCGGTCTGAGTTGTGTATGAGCCCAAAGGAGAGTTCCCATAACTACCCTGTAACCTCATACACCATCTTCTTACTCTTCTCTTGCTCTCTCCCCTGCCTTCTTTGTGATTTCCCTATCTTTTCCTTAGGCCTTTGCTCAGAATATGACTACCACCTGTTGTGGTGCCCCATCAGGTCAATAGTTTACCCCTTTAAATTAAAGTGCCTTCAATCTTCCCATTACTGCTGTCCTTCTCATTGTTGGGTCTGTGAATGCCTCAGAAATGGAAAATGTATTTGTCAGGGAGGCCTCCGAGATGCCACCCTTGGCCATACCCAATGATTTGTCCCTTCCTCAGTCCCATGGAGGCCCTGAGATCCCTGTTAATCCACTAACTGCAGTGCCCCAAAGGCTGTTATCCTGCAAAATAATCAGTCTCTGGCTTCTTAATGTATGGTTTGGCTGCAAACCTCAGTCCCTGGTAGTGACCATAAAATGAGTTCCTGACCTCCAGTCCCTAGTCATTTTAGTCAATCTTAAAGTCTCTCTCATGTTCACTTCTTAAGACCTCTGCAAAAGTGGGCCGCACTAGAAGGAAAGAGTTCGTAGGAAGCCCACTCTAAGGAGGAATTTGGGCTTGGTGTCTTCTGTCTGGGAATTGGACCCAGACATCTCTCAAGACCTCTAAGGCCCTGGGGATGCCCAGTGGTAGGGGCACCTGATCCCCAGGATGCCAGGATGGCGAGCAGGGCTCCCGATCCCCAAGATGGTGTATTAGTCAGACAAAGGGGTGCTGATGCAAAGTATCAGAAACCTGTTGGCTTTTATAAAGGGTATTTATTTGGGATAAAAGCTGACAGTTATAAGGCCCTAAAGAGTCCAACTCAAGGTACCATAAGAGGTACTTTCTCACCAAAGTCTGTTGCCACATGTTGAAGCAAGATGGTGGGTGATCTCTGCCTGGTCACTAGGGCCTTCTTCCTCTTGAGGCTCCATGGACCCAGTTTCTTCTGATCTCAGCTGTAGGTTGACACAGGGCTTGTCTCTATTCTTGGGGCTTTAGCTGTTTGAGCATTCTCCTTTCTGTCACATGGCAGGACCAAAATGACCAAGTTCTCTCCTCTTCCATGTCCATGTCTCTCATCCTGAATCTTCTTCTTCATGTCTTCCTGAGTGAGTGTCCATTTATATCACCGCACTAAGGGGGTGTGGACTCAACCCTGAGTCATGCCCTACTGACATGGTCGAATCAAAGCCCTAATCTTACATAATTTAATCAAAGACATCTCAGCTGAATCTAATACAATCAAAGGGTATCACACCCAGAGGAGTAGATTAGTTTACAATCATAATCCTTCTTTTTTTGGAATTCATAAATAATATTAAACTTTTTACAGGCTCTCTCTGCCTAGAGGAGCTGGCATCAACATCTCAGTGTGTAATCCTGTCCTTTTGTCCCATTTTTCAATAAACTCTGTTCTTTTCTCCCAATTCTCAATAATTTTTTTTTTTAAAAAACAAAACTGCTACAGACAGTGAGCAATTTCCATTTGGTCAGGTCTAGGAGTGTGACATCACAAAGACTGTCAAACACGTTCTCATCCTCCCATAGGATAATGGGCAGCAACTCCAGCATTCCCACAGACTCCCCATTGGGGTGTCTCCTCAGGAACTGGTGCAACCTGACTACTGATGGCTAATCTTTTCTGCAATAGCATGTGGCCGCAATACAACAGCCAAGAGTGGCCACTGAATGGGACCCTAAATTATAACTGCATACTCCAGTTAGACTTCCTGTGTAAGAGGGAATGAAAATGGCTAGAAATTCCCTAAGTCCACTTTTTATGGTTCTCTATCAAAACGAGAACCTAAAAGGTTCTTGTCGATTGTGTTATGCACAAGGAAACCCTGGGTTGCAGGAACACCCCCCCCCAAAAAAAAGATACCTTAGGTGACCCCCTTCTTAGTAGCCCACCCATTATGACCCCATCCTGGATCCAAAAGCCCCTGTAGACCCACCCCCAGCAGGAGCATCAGTGCCTCCCTTGTACAGTCCAGAATCTAGTCTGGTAGGCCACACGTGGAGCAGGGCCTCATTCCACCCAGCCAGAAGGCTTATATCTCATATGAGAAGTGGCATGTCCCCTTTTCTACGAATGATTTGTCACAATGCAAGGAACATTTGGGCTGATTCTCCAAAGACCCTGCTACATTTACTGAGGAGTTTCAGCACCTCACACTGACTAACTAACCTGGGGTGACATGCACATTATTCTCTCAACTAGCTGCACTCCAGAGGAGAAACTCCACATCTGGATCAAGGCCCAAGGGCACACCGATAGATTGTCCACCCAGGAGCCTAACCAGTATGTGGTAGGGGCAGTAGCAATCCCAAATTCAGAACTGGGGTGGAACCATCACAGGGATCAGGCAGATCTGAGGGCAGGAGACCATATGGTCACAGCCTTGAAGGGATGAGAAAGTGTACTAGCAAACCAGTCAATTATAACAAACTTAGGGAAATCACTCAGGAGAAGGATGAGAACCCAGCCATCTTTCAAGGAAGGTTAGTGGAGGCAATGAAAAAATACACTCTGGTAGATCCTGACTCTAGAGAAGGACAGATCCTCTTAGGAACTCGCTTAATTAGCCAGTCTGCCCTGGATAGCCATAGGAATCTGAAAAAACTTTCCATGGGTCCCCCAACCTCCATGAACACCCTTCTAGAAACAGCCTTTTCAGTTTTCAACAATTGTAATCATGCTGCCAAAGAGGAACAGGTAAGCAGGGGCAGGCACAGGGCCCAGAAACAGGCTCACCTTTTAGCTGCCATTAAAGGCACCCTGTCACCTCAGGGCCACCCAAACCCAGGTTCCACACAAGCAGGAACCTGCTTCCAGTATGGAGAGGCTGTCACTGGAAATGTGACTGCCCCAAGCTGCCTCGCCACTGAGACACGCCAGGGCCTTGCCCCAGGTGTGGAAAGGATGGACACTGGGCCTGGGAATGCACCACTTGCTCACCATGACCGAGGAAGACTGAAGCGACCCGAGGCCAGGCATGGCTCCTTGGACAACACCGCGAACCACCACGAAGAGCCGCGGGTGAGCTTCGACATGGCAGGTAAGACTGCTAATTTCTTAATTGATATGGGAGACACTTAGTCCTGACCTGCCACTCAGGACCTCTCGTCTGGGTCGTGCCCAATAGAGGCAGTAAATGGAGAATCCAAATCTAGGCTGTATACTGAATCTCTCCCCTGTAGAATAGGGAACTTCCTCATAAACCATCAGTACCTAGTTATTCCAGAATGCCCAGCTCCACTACTCAGAAGAGACCTCCTACATTCCCTGGGGGCTAGTATACAATTAATAAACCCTAGCCTAGTCCCCCATGCATCTGGCGCCCTGGAAAAGGGAACTAGCAAGCTTGGGTTTGAGACCATTTGCCTGGCCGCAGTATTGGAGCCAAGCCCCGAGACCCCCCTAAGCATAATACCTCAGGAGATAAATGACCAAATAAACCCCTTAGTGTGGGATACCGGAGTACGAGGGTGGGCCCCTTCCGAGTCTCCCCAGTTTCCATCTCTTATAACCCCAATCAATCCTACCCGCACAGAAACAACATCCTATCAGGGAGGAGGCTGTCGAAGGTTTCCAGACCATAATTTAAAAGTTCCTAAATAATGGCCTCCTGGTCCCCTGTCAATCCCCTTGCAACACTCCAATTCTTCCCGTCCCTGCAAAAGGTCCATCAGTCCCTTCTATTCAAACCTATATGTGGTGCTGGAGTTTGTAGGTGTACTTCCAGAGACTGGAGTCTTTGGGTTGTCCGTGTGCCAGCTGTGCCTGGAAGCTCGGTGGAGCTGCAACTCCTACTCTAGAGCTCAAGGGACTCACCCAGGACACCTGGCAGGGAGATGATGATGGACAATGGCCATCCCAGGGAATGGAGAGAGTCTGCAGCTGCAGGCAGGATAATCCCATCCATCTTATCCATGGGATATAAGCCCCCTCTCACTTGGAGGTGGAGTGGACATTACCATCCCAGACTCCTCAGGACTGGGGGGAGAGTTTTGGACTAGAGTGGACTTACTGGTATTCTGTTATAGACATATTGTGATTCAAGTAATGGAAGAAATTGCAACATTAATGTGGAGCCAGTGGCCACTGGATGCTTTGGGGGCAGGGAGAGGGAAAAGCAAATGTAATACAGTGGCTTTTTCAGAACTTGGGAATTATCCTGAGTGACACTGCAACAACAGATATAGGCCATTTTACATTAGCATATAACATGCAGAACTGTTTGGGAGAGAGTGTGGTCTACAATGTGAACTATGGTCCATGCTTAGTGGCAAAGCCCCAGGATGTGTATATCCATTGCAGATGATGTGCCACATTAATGAAAGATGTTTATGTGGGAGGTTGTGGGAGGTGTGGGACGTGGGCATATAGGAATCCCTATAATTTTTGTGTAACATTTATGTAATCTAAGTATCTTTTAAAAAAATAAAATAAAATAAAAATTAAAAAAAGCTAATCGGCACTTACAGGCTGGTTCAAAGCCTGAGAGCAGTTAATAGTTTTGTCATACCAATCCATCTGGTAATATCCAACCCTTATACTCTGCTAAACCAACTCCCTGAATCTGCGGGCTGGTTCACTGAAGGATGCCTTTTTCTGCCTTCTACTCCACCTGGATTCTCAGTTCCTTTTTGCTTTCGAATGGCAGGAGTCCAGCCATAACCCCCCAGTCCAGCTTATGTGGACTGTGCTGCCACAAGTGTTCTGGGATAGCCCTCATATTTTTGGCTCAGGACCTGGCTGATCTCCACTTGCCTCAGAGCACCCTCCTACAATATGTGGATGATCTGTTGTTTTGTAGCCTAACAAATGAAATTTCCGATGCCAACACCATTTTTGCCCTTAATTTTCTAGCCCATTGGGGCTATAGAGTGTCAGCATCCGAGGCACAAATCTCTTGGCAAAAGGTCTCCTATTTGGGGTTTCTCCTCACCACAGGGGTAAGGGCTCTCTCTCCAGAAAGGATTCAAACTATCACAAGCATTCCACTGCAGCAAACAAACACACACAGCTGCGGGCTTTCCTAGGAATGGCTGGTTACTGTAGGCTGTGGATACCCAGATTTGGTGAACTAGTCTGGCCCCTATATGGGACTACTGCAGGGGCCAACAACCAACACTTAGAATGGGCAATGGACCAGGAAACTGTCTTCCATGCCATAAAACAGGCTTTAATTAGCCCTCCAGCCTTAGGCATCCCTAACCTAAACAAGCCTTTCTTTCTGTATGTAACTGAGAAGAAAGGAGTAACTCTGGGAGTATTAGTCCAGAAACTGGGTAAGAGTTCTCGACCAGTAGCTTATTTCTCCAAGCCTCTGGACAACACTGCGCAGGGATGTTCACCTTGCCTTACGGCAGTGGGGCAACCACCCTTTTAATAGAACAATCCACCAAATTAACCTGGGGGCAACCCCTCACAATCTTCACCCCACACCAGGTGAAAGCATACTTGAAGTCAGGGGCCACCAATGACTTACAGATAACCAGTTAACTAAATAGCAGGCTCAATTACTAGAGTCCCCTGAGGTACAGTTTCTACCCAGCCACCCTGCTACCGGTAGAAAGCCCAAGGTCCGATCCTAAGGGCCACGCCTTTACTTCTGCCTTGAAACTCTCACCCAAACTACCCAAGCAGGCCAGATTTAAAAGATGAGCCTCTAACAGACCCAGACCTTGAGTGGTTCATAGATGGAAGCAGTTTTGTTAGAGAAGGAATTAAAAGAGCAGGCTATGCAGTGCTCTCCTTCTTTAAAACTATAGGGGCCCCATGCGCGGGCGCAACACCAGGCCCTGCGAGCGGGTGAGCCCCCCAGGCCCTGCGAGCCATGCAGCAAGATGATGACGTAACAGGAGAGTGACACAAGGGAGAGCCAAGACGAGACATGCTGAAAAACCAGTAACTAAGGTGGCACAGGTGGTAGCACGCCTCTCTCCCACATTGGAACTTCCAAAGATCGAATCCAAGTGAAGACAGGAGGAGAAGGATGAGAAGAGAGGGCAGAAAACAGACACAGAGAGTTGCCCAGTGAGTGGACACAAAAACAGCAAAAATGGCAGGGGGTGGTGGTGGATAAAAATGGATAAAAGTAAATAAATAAATAAATCCTTAAAAAAAAAAAGTATAGGCGAGTAAGATACCGACTATAGTTAGTAGCGGAAGCGGGTGTGGCTCAGTGGATAGAGCCCCCATTTACCATGTGGGAGGCCCGGGTTCGCGTCCCAAGGCCTCCTTGTGAGGGCACGCCGGCCTGAGCGGTGCGGTGGGCTGATGCAGCAACCTCACGGCAGGAAGCGGGTGTGGCACAATGGATAGAGCACCCGTTTACCATATGAGAGGC
>JAQZBX010101929.1:0-11211 GCA_029593785.1 Cabassous unicinctus
AGGGTTGCTGTATGGGAATTCTATACATGTGAATGATTGTTTCATAAGTTCATAACTTCAGTAATAAAAATATATTAAAATTTAATTAATCTGACTAGATCTGTGATTTTCACTATTTTATGAACAAGGAACACTTTGCTCTAACACTCTTAGCCAGAAACCCACCATTAAAAGAAAAATGGGCAGCTATTGGCAGTGAAAAGGATGGGCTACACAACCAACTTCTTAGATCCTCCATTGCCCCTCTTGCGGTCCCATGGAACATTGGAGAACCACTGGATATTTTAACAGAAAAGTGAATTTCAGCTAATTCTCCTACCTTGGGCTCAATTCGGTCTATGCCCGTGAGGAAGAGGAGGTGGGCCAGGAAGAGGCAGAGCGAGAGCTGCAGGTGGAGTGAGGTGCTGGTATTGTGGATGGGTCGGCACAGGAGGAAGGTGAGGGCTGCCAGGAGGAGACACAGTAGGGAAAGGCTCAGCCCCATGTAGGTGATCATGGTCAGCACAAAGTCTTCCTGGATCCAGCAAGAGAAAGCAAGATGGTCACTCCTTCCCGTCCTCCTTTTTATTCCAACTAACTACACATTGTCCAACAAAGTCCACTCTTGTGTGAAAGTCACTATAGTTGCAGGCTCTTTAGACCTGAATCTGGATTTGTTTGTGTGTGATGAGGTGGTGCTTTCCCCTGAAAGTCGGGACCCTTCTATGAAGACCAAAAATGGATGTAGGCCCTAGACATGAGAGAGAGAGAGCCTTCCTCTACTTTGGGGGAGCTCAGGGCCACGGTCAACATCAGACCATTGTTTCTGCAGTGTCAGCCAGATAAGATTCCGTGTCACCATCAGCTCTTTCAACTCCAAGCTCTGTAAGATGGACTCCCAGATATACAAACTTTTCATCACCCTGCCCTGTCAATTTGCTCACACACATGCCAGCGAAGAACCAGCCTGGAGTTCTAACAGCTGTCCAGTGAACCACTAAAATGTCACCAGCAATGTGACGAGGTCGAAAACTTCTATTTTTCGGAGCTTTTCTCAGATAGAACTTGGAATGTAATTAGACAGAATGAGCCACTTGGAAAAGGGTGATGTTATGGCTTGATTTATGTCCCCCAAAAGATATTTGGAAGCCTTACCCCTTGCTACCTGTGAATGAGACCATATTTCTAAATAGAGTCATTGCAAATGGAATCAGTTAAAATGAGGTCATACTAGAGTTCAGTGGGTCCTTAATCCAATATGACTGCTGTCCTTACATGAATAGAAAATTTGGACACCAACTGGGACAGACAGCAGGACAAATGCCACGTGATGAACTGAGACTGGAGCGATGACTTCACAAGCCAAGGAACTTCAAGGATTTCTGACAACCACCGGAAGTAACAGGCAATGAAGGATTCTCCCCCACAGGTTTCAGAGGGAGCATGGCCCTGCTGATACCTTAATTTCATACTTCTGGCCTCCAGAACTGGGAAATAAATGATTTATGCTGTTTTAAGTCACCCAGTGTATGGTACTTTGTTACAGCAGTCCTAGAAATCAAGAAGAACCTCAGTCCCCAAGAAATGTGCTTGAGTCTTAATAGATGGTTACTATATCTCAGTTAAGGTTCCAAGTATATCAACCTAACTGGTTCCATTCTAATAATGTTTATTTTTGGACCAAAACCAGTGTCACCCAGGTTAGCCATTCAATGAATGTAATGGACACTGTTGGCAGCTCACACAGTTCCTTTTAACCATTTTAATCCCCTCTTTAGCATGGGTCAGCAGTCTATAGCCAGCTGGCCAAATTTTACCCACTTCCTGTTTATGTATGTCTCACAAAGTAAAAATTATTTTTGCCATTAAAAACGGTTGGAAAAAAATAAAAAGAAGAATATTTCATGGCCCACGGAAATTACATGAAACTCAAATTTCATTGTCTGCAACTTGGGCTTCATTGGGACACAGCCACACTCATGTGTTTATTGTCTATGGCTCGTTATATGCTGCTAGAGCAGAGTTGAGTAGTTACAACTGAGAATATATGACCTGCAGAGTATGAAGTGT
Organism: Cabassous unicinctus; assembly: GCA_029593785.1. NCBI lineage: Eukaryota > Metazoa > Chordata > Mammalia > Cingulata > Chlamyphoridae > Cabassous > Cabassous unicinctus. Next base: position 2,050 of record JAQZBX010101929.1, read on the forward strand.
TTATCCTCTGCCCCTTTATAAAAAAGCCAGGAACTCTGAACTTTTAAACAAGGGTCCCCTGGTGATTTTTGGAAACAGAAAACTGTGAGAAACACTTAATGGCTTGTACTTGGTCAAATTTCCAGCAATTTACACTGAAAATTTTCAAAGACTTTCAGGAAAAGAGAGATTGCTTTAAAATATATCAAAATGTTATCAATGTAATAATATTCAGGCATATAAAGGAATGAAATTCTGACACATATGACAACATGTGTTAAAGACAAGAGGGGTGGATGTGGCTCAAATGGTTGGGCATCCGTATCCCATAGGGAGGGACCTGGATTTGATCCCTGGGACCTCCCAGTAAAATAAAAAAAGAAAAAATGTAGAAGGTGCGCGGGCCACCAGACCCTGTACAGGGGCACACCATCAGGCTCTACAAGTGGGCAAACCCCCAGGCCCTGTGCACGGGCATACGAGGTGCCAGGCCACACCAAGCCATGCAGCAAGATGATGATGTAACAGGAGAGTGACACAGGGGAGAGTCAAGATGAGATGCCCCAAAAAACCAGGACCTGAGGTGGCGCAGGTGGCAGAATACCTCTCTCCCACATCAGAGGTTCACAGGATCGAATCCCGGTGAAGACAAGAAGAGAAGGATGAGAAGAGAGGGCAGGAGATGGACAAAGAGAATTGCCTAGAAAAGGCATACAAAACAGCGAAAACGGGACGGGGGGGTTAAAATAGGTAAAAGTAAAATAAATAAATCTTTTTTTTAAAAAAAGGACCTTAAAGACATTGTATTGAGTGAAATAAGCCAGACGCCCAAGACAAATACTCATATGATTTTGCTTACATGAAATGATTAGAATATGCAAATTCATAGAGTCAGAAACTAGAATAGAGATTACCAGGGGAGTTAATGCGTAATTGGTACAAAATGTCTATCTAGGGTGAAGGAAAAGCTTTGGTAACGAAAGGCGTGATGGTAGCACAAAATTGTGAGCATAAATAACACCACTGAATTATATATTTGAATGTGGTTAAAAGGAGAGATTTTAGGTGTATATATGACATTAGAATAAAATGTTTTAAAAACCCATAAGTCCCTGCAAAAATTCTCGCCTCCTGATATTGTGGTAATCAGGGTAGACTAAACATTCGCTATATTAGAAACCATGCATGTGTCCCCAGACCTAGGTTTTCCTCCCTTGGTCTGGTTTTTAGGATGCTGGTGATAAACCAAGCCTGATTTATTATATGACCATCCTGTATGGGAAATGACTGTAACTTTGGGTATCTTTGGTCAACCTTAAGGGATATAGCAGGGGGACAGATGTGGCTCGGGTGCTTGGGCGTCCTTCTCCCATATGGAGGGACCTGGGTTCGATCCCCAAGACCTCCCTGTAAAAATTTAAAAAAAGAAAATTATAGAAGGTGTGTGGGCCACCAGGCCCCTTGTGTGGGTGAGCCTCCAGTCCCTGCAATCCACGCAGCAAGATGATGACGTAACAGGAGAGTGACACAAGGGAAAGCCAAGACGAGACGCATCGAAAAACCACGCACTAAGGTGGCACAGGCAGTAGGATGCCTCTCTCCCATATCGGAGGTTCCAAGGATCAAATCCCAGTGAAGACAGGAGGAGAAGGAGGAGAAGAGAGGGCAGGAAATGGGCACAGAGAGTTGCCCAGTGAATGGACACAGAAACAGCAAAAACCTTGGGGTGGTGGTAAAAATGGATAAAAGTAAATAAATAAATAAATAAATCCTTAAAAAAAATGTATCGGGGAGGAAGATTCGGGCTAGAGTTAGTAGTAATACTTTGATGATGCTCTTTCATGATTTGTTAACAAATGTTTCACAACAATGCAGGATGTTTGTGGGGGAGTGAGGTGTGGGAGCCCTGTATGATGTTACGCATGTTTGTTTTGTAAGTTCACGATGTTTACTGACCACTTATAGTTTATGTATGTTCATGTATGAATGATATACTTCAATAAATTGTTTAAAAATAAAAACCCCATAGGACTGTGCTACACAAATAGTGAACCCTAATATAAACTATGGACTATATTTAATAATATAATTATAATAATATTATTTCATCAATTTTAACAAAGTTACCACAATAATAATAGGGAAAACGGGAGAGGGAGGTTATATGAAACTGTATTTTCTGCATGATTTTTCTATATACCTACAACTTCTCTAATACATTTTTTTTTGCAATAAATGTATAACATTATATGCAATCGTTATTAATAATTTCAGGCATTATCACCTCTGGTAAAGTTCTCTTTTAATCGGAACCACAGCCAGGGCCAGCCTTATGGACAGAGAGATGTAATAGAAATTTCCCTGTGGATGTGATTCATGGGACCTGGAAAAGTCTCCTACCAGAGAATTCCTATCTTACTGTCATTCCAGAGAGTCTGCCATTATTCTTCTTATCATTATTCCATACCAAGGATGTTTACTTTCTAATACATTTTTAAAAATACACACACACACACAAATGTAATCAATGCTATTTATATGGAATTTGGAAATGTTCTATTTCAGTGGAATGTAAATTTATTTACCCATAGAAGAGAATACCTTTAATCTGATTGATGCCATAAGTATGGCAAAGCTGGAGAGGTGGTTGCAGCTGCAAAGAGTTCGATTTTCATTGGAAGAAATGACTTCGCAGCCTTCATTTGACCAGAACGAACCATTCCAGTAGATGCAGATGGCTTTTTCATCTTCTTTTTTGACCTGGAGAACAAACACATTCCCTCTTAATCCAATATTTTAATAGCTAACATTTACTGATGATTTTTCACTTTATATATTATTTAATTCTCACAACAACCCCTTGAGGTAGGCATTCATACACCCATTTACATAGGCGGAAAATGAGGTTTAGACCCCACAATCAGTGGAGAGGCTCAGATTCCAGTCAAGGAATAACTCCATTAATTTATCTTCAAAACAACCTATGATGTAAATTCTTCTCCATTTTACAGATTGGAAGATGGAGGCACAGATATGTTAAATAAGTTACCCCAAGATGTGGTAAGTACACAAAGTGTTGGCTTACTCGTTCTTTGATTAATAGCATAAAAGGATACCCCCCTTAGGTTTCATCAACTGAAACAACATAATTAATATTGGCCTCAATATAGCTCATTAAGGAGATATAAATGGGGCCAGAACCCCACCCTTTGAAGCAGTCACCCAATCCTGCCCATAACACTTGATGATGGGTTGGAGGAAAACACCTCTGTTTCTTCCTCTAATTCGGGGCATAGGCTGCTTGTAAGCACAAAGGAAATATCCCATCTTCAGCCCAGAGCTGGAAAGAGGGAGGATGATGTCTGCATTGTGCTTAGCACCGTCTTAGGAAATAAAGGTTTGTCCTGAACTCCCATTTCATTGCATTTTTTAAAAAAGAATTCAATGTAAGTGAAGCCCAGAGAGTAAGATGTAATGCATGTGCTAGGTAGCAGGCACTATTTTGAATGATTTATCTAGTAAGTCATTTAAATTTCATATCAGCAAAGCACATTGCTGTCAGCAGCAGCTTGTTTTATTAGGCTGAGGCACAGAGAGTGGGAAACTTTCTGAACAAGTGAGTGGGAGAGAAGCTGGGATTTGAACCCAGACTGGTTTCAGAGGCAATACTACCCCTGTGGAAGTTTTTGGGTTTTTTTTTTTTAAGATTTATTTTATTTCTTCCCCTCTACTTCATTGCTTGTGCTTGCTGTCTGCTCTCTGTGTCTTTCATTGTGTGATCATCTTCTTATTAGGAGGCACTGGAAATCGAACCCAGACCTCCCATGTGGGATGGAGGTGCCTAATTGCTTGAGCCACCTCTGCTCCCTGCTTGTTGTGTCTCTCATTTTGTTTCCTCTTTGTGTCTCCTCATTGCATCATCTTGTTGAGCTGTCGCATCAGCTAATTGTCTTGCTCATCTTCTTTAGGAGGAACTGGGAACCGAATCCGAGACCTCCCTTGTGGTAGGCAGGTACCCAACTGCTTGAGCCACATCTACTTCCCCCCTGTAGTAGTTTTTAAAATGTCCACAAATTCTTGGACACTACTTCCAACGTGTCAAGCCTAATTCCCATTGCTTTGAGTGTGGTCTTAGTGAATTACCTTTAACAAATAGGATTAGGCAGATGTGACAATGGGTTTTATAAAAAACACTCTGGCTTCCTCCTTGTTCTCTGCTTCTCTCAGATCACTCACTAGAGAAGTTGTATGTTTACAGAAATATCATGCATGAGGCAGATGTGACAATGGGTTTTATAAAAAACACTCTGGCTTCCTCCTTGTTCTCTGCTTCTCTCAGATCACTCACTAGAGAAGTTGTATGTTTACAGAAATATCATGCATGAAATATATAAAATACAGACTCCCATAAACCATTCAATTATTAACACCTTCCATTAGTACACTTGAAAATTGTACTATTAACTATAGTTTATTCTTTACAATAGGATTCATTGTGGTGTACACTCCTGTGGTTTTTCTTTTAATGTTTATTCTATTAACATATATGTTACTAAAATTTCCTCTTTTAGCCACATTCAAATATGTAATTCAGTGCTGTTAATTACATTTATAAAGTTGTGCTACCATCACCTCCATCCATTACCAAAAATAACAATCAACCCCAATAGAAACTGTGTACAATGTAAGCATTAACTTCCCAATCCCTACATCAAACCCAGCCTCTGGCAATCTCTATTCTAGATTCCAACTCTACAAGATTCATTATTCTAATAACTTCATATCAGTGAGACCACACAATATTTGTCTTTTTGTATCTGGCTTATTTCACTCAACATGATGTCTTCAAGGTTTATTCATGTTGCTATATGTGTTAGAACTTCAGTCAATTTTACAGCTAATTAATATTCCATTGTATGTATATACCATTCATCCGTTGATAGACACTTGGGTTGCTTCCATCTTTTGGCAATTGTGAATAATACTGCTATGGACATGAATCAGATCATTCACTCTTGAGGAAGCCCACAAGATGTTGTAAGACTGTTCAAGCTACCTTTTGGAGAAACCCAAGCAGCAAAAACAGACCTCCTGCCTACAGTGATATGAGTGACCATCTTGAAAGCAGATTCTTCAGCCCCAGCCAATCCTTCAGTTGAAACAGCCCTCGTCAACATCTTAATCGCAATCTCATGAAAGACCTTCAGTAAAACCCACCCAGCTAAGCCACTCCTAAATTCCTGACCCACAGAAACTGAATGAGTTGATGAAGTTTTGTTGTTTTGAGATGCTAAATTCTGGGGTCATTTGTTACATAGCAATGGAGAAGTAATACAACCTCCTTGCAGAAATGGGAGCCATCTCTAATTTTTGTAAAATTCCAAAGCCTTGGATGACTTTCTGTTGATATGTGCTTAGTATGGTGCCCTGGTATGGCATTTAGTAAGCACTGCAAAAAAAGTTAATGACTATTATTCATATTACCTTGCTAACTATGTATTTGTTCCCTCTTAAAAAAATATATGTGTCCCCAGAATGATGACCTTCTTCAAATGAGGTCTGACCAGTTCAGAGCCTGTGAGGACACTTGTGTTATTGGAGCACAAGTTTCCCAGGTAGCCATATGACACTCTTGGCTCTTTTTCACTTTTCCATCACCTTCTCTCAAAGTCTTCTAAATGAGTTAGAACCTATTTTATTTTTAAAGAATTTCTACCCATGGGTTCATTTGCATGGAAACATCCCCTTTAGTTATAATGCCACTGCATATGTAGTAAAGTCACCTGGTTTTAACACACCTTTTCATGCTGAAACGTGAAGTTAATGGGCTTGGAGAGTGGTCCACCCTTCTTAGATGCCATTGTCGCACTCACTACCTTGGAGTTCCGGTAGACATTATGCAACTTTTCCTCCTTTATTAGCTTTTCCTCAGACACAAAGTTCTCATTGATGATGGAGCCAATAGATGCATAAGATATTAATGCAACAATACCTGTGATAAAGATGAAACCACTACTCAATTTCGATAATGGCTATTTAGGACTAAATGTCAACTACTTAAGGAATCACACGTGTTAACTTTCATTTCTGAATGGAATGCCAGACCACTGGAAAGAATAATTTTACTTCTCATTTACCATGTCCTTACTCTGTGACAATGTGCTGAATCATCCACTTGAATATTAATAATTTATAGTTTTTAAAAATAAAAATGTAGTCCTTTCAGCAACCCTTGAAACCCTTTTTCTTATCCATTTACAGTTGAGGAAAATGGGCTTTAGAGAGAATAGCTAACCCAAAGTCAAAGAACTAAGAAAAGGTAAAGCACTGATTGCCTTCCTGAGAAACTTCAACCCAAAGGAATGAAATGATGGAATGAATGAAAAATGGAAAGATGAGGAAGGGAGGGAAAAAGGAATGAGAGGGAGGAATTGAGGAAGAAAGAAAGGAAGGAATGAAGGGAAGTAAGGGAAGGATTGAAGATGGTTAAGAAAGAAGGAAAATATGAAAAAGGAAAAAGAGGCAGAGAAAGGGAGGGGGAGGGTAGAAGGAAGAATAGAAGGAAAGAAGGGAAGAAGGAATAGAGTGGGGGAAGGAGGAAGTGAGGAAGGAAAAATGGAAGGAGACAAAGGAGTGGGTAGAGATGGGAAGGAAGTAAGAAGGAAGGAAAAATGAAAAAGTAAGGAAAGAAGGAAGGAACAGAGAGAGGCAGAGAGGGAGGAAGGGAAGAAGGAAGGATGGAAAGAAAGAAGGGGGCAGGGAAAGGTAGAGGGGGGAAGGGTGGAATGGAGAGGCAGGAGGGGAGGAAGGAAAGAAGGAAGTAAGGAAGGAGAAAGGAAGGAGAAAAGGAAAAGAAAAAAGACAGTAACTGCTAGTGTGTCTGCATGAAGATAATTCATATTAAAAATAGTAAAACATAAGTCATAGAGATGGTCAAGGATAGATTGTAGACAGCTTTAAAAACTAGCTAAATATTGGTTGTTTTCCTGTAGGAAATGAGAAACTGTAAACATTTCACCTGGAAGGGAAGGTCACACACAAGTTAAGGAAATTAACTTAGAGCCTTGTAGAGGATGGAGGACAGTGAAGACAAGGAACTGACGTAGTCATTAACAAATCTTGAATTCTGGTCCCATTCTGACACATCACAGGTAAACAAAATACGAAAGGGGCTTGTTGTCATTTTTTCTGCCTGTTAGTGTTGCACTCGAGCTGAGAATTGTCCAGATTCCATCTTTATAAATGCCACCTGCAGAACTGACTCAGGAAACAATGGACAGCTTCTCTGGGCTGTTTTCTAAAGGAGCAACATTGGGAGGTTTTCAAAGACTGTTTTGCCCATATTCTTTACCTTCCATGCTTTCTTCTGTAATGGTTGTACAGTGGATGTGCATTGTCTGGTTTTCTGCATTTAACCTGAATGTCTCTTTCTTCGTCATGCAGTTCCTCTTAACTTTCAGTGTTTTAATGGCTAAAAAACAGATAATGTGTGGTCAGAATCAACATCCACTGTGCCCCTTCTCCAAGGTGACACTAAAGACACAAAACTGCCTTCCTACTTGGGGGACTGACTGCTCTTGATTAATCCTGGTTACTCTGGGAAACAAAGTCTCAAATTCATTGATCATATAGCAAAGATCAAAAAGTAAACTGGATTGTGAATATTCTTGTTGTCCTAATTTTGTGATAATCAGGGTAGGCAAAATGTTCACTATATTAGAAACCATGCATGTGTCCCCAGACATAGTTTTTCTCCCTAGGTCTGGTCTTTAGAATGCTGGTGATAAACTAAGCCTGATTTATTATATGACCATCCTGTATGGGAAGTGACTGTAACTCTAGGTATCTTTGGTAAACCTTAAGACATATAGCAGGGGGCAGATGTGGCTCAAATGGTTGGGTGTCCATCTCCCATATGGAGGGACCTGGGTTCGATCCCCAGGACTTCCTGGTAAAAATAAAAAAAAGAAAAATATAGAAGTTGCATGGGCCGTCAGGCCCCGCACGTGGGTGCTCCGTCAGGCCCCGCGAGCCACGCAGCAAGATGATGACATAACAGGAGAGTGACACAAAGGAGAGCCAAGACGAGACTCGCAGAAAAACCAGGAATTAAGATGGTGCAGGTGGTAGGATGCCTCTGTCCCACACTGGAGGTTCCGATGATCAAATCCTGGGGAAGACAGGAGGAGAAGGATGAGAATAGAGGGCAAGAAACAGACACAGAGAATTGCCCAGCGAATGGACATAAAAACAGCAAAAATGGCAGGGGGTGGGGGGAGGAGTAAAAATGGATAAAAGAAAATAAATAAATAAATCTTTGAAAAAAAAAAGTAACCTGGAGATTTAATCAAATCCCTTAACCCTTTAACCACCCAGTACCAAACCACAGTCCAAGAAAGGAAGGCAGAGCAGAAAGACCCATTTTCCAATGAGCAAGGGAAGCTTTGCCTTCAAAATCTGGTGTTGAGAGCACTGTCCTTGGAGTCATAGGGCTCTGAGTTCCAGCTGTCTATGGAAAAGTGGCTCAATCTTTCTCAGCTTCAAATTCCTCATCTACAGGATGGAGATAGAAATAGTTGTGACGGCCTCCAAAAGGAGCGATGGGATTAAAGGAACTCATTTATGACACCCGCCTTTTGGGGCTTCTACTATTTGCCAAGGAACACAGCAGTAAAGGAGGCAGATGCACACTTTTGCCTTCATGGAGCCATGCCTTTACTTCATAGGCAGTAAATTGCTAGAAATTCACACTCTGATTTTACTGGACTTCAGCATTTCTACCGTTAGGTTTTTCATACGAAAGGAACATACTCAACCCTGAAACACAAGCACCTTTATGAACCGGTGCTTCACGTCCCTGCAAGAGTTAACAAAACTGCAACATTTCTGTACACCAATAACAAGCAATATGAAGAGGAAATTAAGAAAAAAATACCATTTACAATAGTAACTAAAAGAATCAAATATCTAGGAATAAATTTAAATAAAGATGTAAAGGACTTATATACAGAAAACTACACAACACTGTTAAAGGAAATCAAAGAAGACTTGAATAAACGGAAAAATATTCCCTGTTCATGGATAGGAAGACTAAACATCATCAAGATGTCTATCCTACCCAAACTAATCTATAGATTTAATGCAATCCCAATAAAAATCAACACTGCATTTTTTAAGGAACTG
>JAQZBX010101930.1:0-11214 GCA_029593785.1 Cabassous unicinctus
AAAAAAACACAACAAAACTACTAGAACTAATAGGCAAGTTCAGCAAAATGGTGGGATACACAAGATTAATACATAAAAATTAATAACAATCAATACACTACTGATGTGCTATATGAGGAGGAAATCAGAAAAAGAATCCATTCATAATTGAAATGAAAACAATTAAATATTTAGGAATAAACTTAACCAAGGACATAAAGGATATGTATTCAGAAAACTACAAACATTGATAAAAGAAACCAAAGAAGGAAAACTTTCATTATTTGCAGATGATATGATACTTAGATTACATAGATGTTACACAAAAATTATAGGGATTCCCATATGCCCCACCACCCTCACCTCCCACAACCTCCCACATAAACATCCTTCATTAGTATGGCACATCACCTGCAATGGATATACACACCTTGGGGCTTTGCCTTTAAGCATGTATGGTCCAGTGATTTTTGACAAGGCTGTCAAGCCCACTCAGCTGGCACAGAACTCTCTATAAAAAAAATTGTTTTGGGAGAACTGGATATCCATATCCAAAAGAAAGAAAGAGGACCCTATTTCATACTTTCCAAAAAAATTGACTCAAAATGGATCAAAGACCTAAATATAAATCTGTAACCGTAAAGTTCATAGAAGAAATTTTAGAGAAACATCTCTGAGACTTAGTGTTAGGTAGTGGATTCTTAAACCTTACACTGAATATATGCGAAAGAAGATCATATGGATAAATGAGACCTCATCAAACTAAAACAATTGTGAGCTTCAAAGGACTTTGTCAAGAAAGAGAAAATTACCATACTCAATGGGAAAATTATTTGGAAAACACGTAACTAACATCGGTTTGAATTCCATGGTATATAAAAGGATCATACAGCTCAACAATAAAATATCAAACAATCCTATTTAAAAAATGGACAAAAGACTTAAATAGACATTTCTCCAAAGAGGAGATACAAATGACAAAAAAGCACATGCAAAAATGTTTATTATAAATAGCTATTAGGGAAATGCAAATCAAGACTATAATGAGCTATCATTTCACACCTCATAGAATGGCAATTATTAAAAAGGAAAAAAGAGAAAACAACAAGTGATGGAGATGATATTTTGAAATAGGAACACTCCTTCACTGTTTGTGGAAATGTAAAATAGTGCAGCCTCTGTGGAAGACAGTTTGGCAGTTCCTCAGGAAGTTAAATATAGAACTGCCAAATGATTCAGCAATTCCTCTACTAGTAATATATCCAGGAGAACTGAAAGGTGTGATGCAAACAGACACTTGCACACCAATGTTCATAGTGGTGTTATTCATATTTGCCAAAACATAGTGACCAAATCCAAGAGACCATGAACTGATGAATGGAAAAACAATATGTTGTATATACATACAATGGAATACTATGCTGCTGTAAGAAGAAATGAAATTGGGACACACATGATTACATGGATGAACCTTGAAGACATTATGCTAAACGAAATAACCCAGACACAAAAGGAAATATATTGCATCACCTCAGTAATATGAACTAAATAAAAGAATAAATGCATAAATTTAATGTATATAGAGGTTTTAATTAACTTGATTGTAAAAAGATGGAAGTGGGTAGAATTTATCATAACACATTATAGTGAGTAGAACTAATGTAGCTGATTATAAATGGGATTGTGGCTTAAAAGGATAGTCTATGTATGTAAATATTAATTAAAATCTAGAGAATAATCTAGGGACTGAATAACATAGTGAATCCAGAAGTAGATGAGAATTGTGGTTAAGTATACAAATATAAGGATGTCCTTTTATGAACTAGAACAAATGTGCATCATTATTGCAAGGTAGTAAGAATATGGAGAAGAATGGAAAAATACAATTAATTTAACATATGGACTATTGTCAACAGCAATAATATAATATTCTTGCATCAATATCAAAGATGTACTGTGTTAATAATAGGGGGTTAGGAAAAACATACCAAATATATGCTATAGAACATAGTTAGTGGTAATAGTCTGATGTTATTATCTCATAATTTGTAACAAATGTTCTACAACAATGTAGTGTGTTGGTGGAGGGGTGTTGTAGGATAATTCCAGCATGTGCAGGATTATTTGTAAGTGCAAAACTTCTCCAATAAAAATATATTTTCTTTAAAAAATCACAAAATAACTGACTTTAAGCCACAAAATAGGTTAGAAAACATATTTTTTCTACTTTGAACTATAACTTTCAGTGTATTCTTTATGGAAATTAATGGAAACTGTTGCTAAAGTAAAAATTGAAGTGAATGATGCAAGCTGACTTAAATTACTGAAGCCAATACACACTTTAAGCTAAATCTCCCAAATAAATTTTGTGATGAACACCATTTATACTTTTAGCAAGTTCCTAAATATATGGTGCTGATGATGTGCTAACCTCATTTACTGCTTTACTCGGGATCACAGTATGGTTTAAGATAACCATACAGTTCTGCCCATGCACCGTATTTTCAAGGTACAATGCTCTAATCCATTTTGTCACCCTCTGCCAGTAAAAAATGAATCCAAAATCACTCCATCTTAAAAGAAAATTGGGACCAGAGACCACTCCCCCCCTCTGTGGCATAAGATTTAGTACAAACCCTCAGTGTAAGAGTATTGCTTTACATGAGGGGCTGAGGGGAGGAACCCCATGGTAAGGACTACAAATGGAAGGAGCACTGATGTTAAAATAAATCACAAAAAGGATAATTGCAGTCATTTTCTTAAGAGGACTTGAACAATGAAAGCAAAACTTTATTTGCTATTGCAAATACATCTGTATGAAGAAGAAATTGCTTTCAATACATTAATAGAGAATATGTTCTAGAAACTGGAGGTAACTGGATGTAAAATTTAGGAAATAATTGAATAGAAAAGTCCAAGATGGTTAGGGTAAGTTCAACACGTGATGAGAATGAAAATTTTGTCCATGTAAAATTTTATAGGATACTTGGAGAAATATTGTACTATGCAGAAATCAAATTGAATTGTTTTCACAAGTGAAATGTTTCGATACATTGAAAGGAATGTTTCTACATAAGCTTCAACTTCACAACAAGAGTGTCATGGAATATCTAAACACAGAAGAGACCTTTCATTCAAGATACCTAATTCCTTGACATAATAATGCATACAAAAATTCAAAGTAATTACACTATGATTACAAGTCGGGCTTCCTGCAACTATAAGGTGATGGTTATGGAATACACGGCACCAAGGATCAATATTTAGAAAGCCAAAAACATCTTCTTCTATGTTCTCTTTTATTTTTTTTTCATTTTCCTTAATCAATTCTGCGGTTGTTAGTGATTCTTAGCAAAGCTCATAAAAACAAGTTGTAATCATTGAACACAGCACTGCAGGAATCAAGACATTTGAAACCTTCAATCTTCAGAGGTGAAGAAAGCACTGTGCAAAATTTAGAACTATGAATTACAGAAAAGTTTGTCACTAATTTTTGTGGCTTGAAGACTTCCACAACTTTCCTGATAAGGTCATCAAAGGAGGTTTAACTTAAGTTTGTTTCAAAGCTAACCTAAGAAATTTCTAGTTCTGGAGTGACATGAATAGTCCAAAAAGTTCCATCCAATTTCATTCCATTCATTAAATACCCAGAAGAATTGAACACGTGCAGTGTCAATGACAGAACCTGGTATCAGGCCATGAATTTCAATCTCACAAGTGACATCCTTTGCAGTAACACAATCTTCATGTAGAGCTGACCCATAACTGCTGGGTCAAGCCCACTCATCAGAATTTCCAGGGATCATATGGTTGACTGATTATATGACTCTCAGAAATCTAGGGTGTACAAGTACCAACAGTCAGAATTCATCTGTTCCAGACAATATGCTGTTCCATTTGGGAAAATTACATTAAGAAACTATATTTTTTCCTAGAAATTCCAGCATGGGTATCCTTGGTAAAAAGCCTTCATAAAACTCATAAAACTCTTAAGAGAAGAGAGAAGCAGATGTGGCTCTAGTGATTGGGCTCCTGCCTACCACAGGGGAGGTCCATGGTTCAGCTCCCTGTGACTCCTAAAGAAGACAGCAAGCTGGTGTAACACGCAGGTATGGCAAGCTGACAAAACAAGATAATGCAACAAAAGACATAAGAAGAAAAAACATGATGAGAGACAAAACAAAGCAGGGAATAGAGGTTCCTGGTACCTCCTAAAGAGGATGAGCAGGATGGCAAGCTGGTACAATGGGCAAGCATGACAAGATGATGCAACAAGAGACACAAGAAGAAAAACATAATGAGAGACACAACAAAGTGGGGAATGGAGGTGGCTTAGGCAATTAGGCAACTCCCTCCCCCAATGGAGTTCCCAGTTTCAGTTCCCCATGCCTCCTAAAGAAACAAAGAAGATGAACAGACACAGCAAGTGCAAAACAAAGAGGGGTGGGGAAAGTAAAATAAATAAAAAATATCTTAAGAGAATAAAAGAAGCTTTTAATTTAGTCAAACCACTCTAATCCCTAGCAAGCTCCAACAGAGGAACCAGTGCTTTCAGTAAGAGGATGGTACCACATGTCTTCAAAATGAAATATCTATTGGAGACAAGCATTGCTATTCTCACTGAGTACATAAGCTTCCTGCTTGTCAGTTTTTGTCACTCTTATGATTGAACATTGCACACCTTTCAAAAGATTGTGCCACTCAGAACTTGGGATGGTGCAAAGATCCCCAGATCCTTAGTTTGAACTGTGTTGCTGCCAGGAGAATCAAACATCTAGCAGCTTCTCTGTCCCTTCAAAACAACTGTAGCTTCCATTACCGTGAGACTAGTGAACAAACTGCAAAAACAGAAAATGAACTAAATTAATATTTTCTCTCATCACTGCCGATTGTTCCAGCTGTGTTTCTAAAGTTCAGGTTACTTTCATTTTTTGCTATAAATTTATATTAAATTTAAAAAAAGATTAATGAAATTTTCCCAGCTTTTTTTTTTTAGGAGTGAAAGTTGAAATGTGAGTCTGTTGGACATTAGAGATAGATGCAGTTCAGTCTCTTATAGTCCACTGCTTCCCAGCTACAGACAGTAGAGTGAGCACTAGCTAATTTCACAGGCCATACTGTTTAAGCCACTAACTAGACATTTTATCTTCCCTCTTCCTCTCTCCTGGTCTTTATAGACTCCTGATGGCCCCTAAAACCTCAAAGGAAATCATTCAGAACCAAATGATCCTAATTGCAACCTCAGTAAATGACTCACCCTTCCTGGTGGTCATTCCCTTTTCCTATCTTCCCATGCTTTGCAACTTAATCCACCCCCAATCCATAAAAAGCTCACTGTCCTTAGTTTCATCAGAGTTGACATCTACTCACTCACTCCTTCCAAGGTAGCTATGAATAAACCCATCCTTGCTTGTGCCACACTGTCTGGTACAGTTTTATTTGTTTTGTTTTGTTTTAATTTACCCCTGCTGCTATTCTAAATTTCCTAAGTAGAGGGACTTTTCTGGGTTCAACATCTCCTTAAAGGAAACTTCTATTACTTTCCTGATATGGGTGAAAGGGTTGCTTAGCTGCATGTAGGGGATAAGAAGATCTGGGTTCTAAGTTTTCCATTCAGACTTTCAGCCAAGCTTTCTGTTGACAGATATATTTGAACCTCATGTTCAGAGGCACTTGTAACTCCAATTTACATCTTTTGGAGGGGTTTTCCAGCATGATTAAACATGTGTCTAAACTTCCCTCATTCAAAAATTAATAGTCTGCTGCTTAAGGTAGAGTAAATCAAATATGGATGATGCTTCTGTTTTCCATCTTCCAAAACTTTATTACTATTACTTTTCCCCCAAACACTTGGTCCTTGTGTATTTGTACTTTGAAACCAAAAACAAAGCAAGCTCTTCACTATAACTTAAGTGAGGTTTCTAAAAGAAGCTGGAACAAAATTCTTCAAGTTTCCATAATTAATCAGTCTTTTCCACATTTTACTTTTTGCACATCAAACTAGTTTGTATTCCTATTATTTTATTATTGTTTCTATTCTTATAGTTATATCTTTAAAATTCTTCTCAAAAAACAAATTTCATTGATTACAATTGCTTTTTTTCCTCTGGGTTTGATTTCTTTCATCCTAAAATATTTCCTTAATAATTTATTTCAGTAGGGATTTTTAAAATTTAGGCTATGTAATTCAAAATGCCTTTTTTTATCCTCACTTCCAAATGAAACTTTAGTTAGGTTTTAAATTCTGCATTGAGAGTTTTATTCTCACGGAATTATTTTTTGAAAATTCCTCTTTGGTCCTTGTATTCTTTAGAAATTTCCACATGTTTAAAGTTTTTCCTCTTGTTTTTCCATTATTGATATCCAGTTTGATTCCATTATTATCATAGCACACACTCTGAATTATTTGAAATATTTTAAAATTTTTGATCTTTGTTTAATGACCCAGGTAATGGTTTATTTTCTGAATGTTAAATGGTATTGAGAATTATGTGAATTCTGTTGTTGGGTGGAATGTTCAATAAATTTCAATTAGATTCTTTTTTTGATTGAGGTGCTCAGATATTTTTTATCCTTTTTTGATTTTCTGCTAGTAGTTCAATCCAATTGCTGGGGTTAAGAATGATAAGTCCTCAACAGTAAATGTAATTTTGTCTATATTAACTTCCAGTGGTGCCAGTTTTTGCCAATTGTGTTTTGGGGCTCTGTTGTTTGTCATATAAACATTTAGGATAGTTAGGTTTTCCGTATAGGTTGACCATTTTATCACTATATAATACCTTTGTCTCTACTAGCTTTATTTGCCTTGAAATCTACTTTATCAGATATTAATATATGCATTCTTGTTTCTTTTTCAAATAATTAAATGATATATCTTTCTCCATCTTTTAAATGCAACTTATCATTGTCATTTAATTTTAACTGAGTTTCTTTTAAACAGCTTGTTGTTTATTCTGACAATTTTTTTTCTTTAATTGGCATATTTAGACCATTTATATTGAAAATACTGATTGCTATGTAAGATCTATGTTATATGTAAAACTTACTTCCACTTAAGTTACTTTACTACCCTAAGTTTTAAATATCATTGACTCATATATCAGATGGTTTTATATTTTTTAATATTTTTAATCATTAATTATTATTTATAAAGCTTTTGAGGAAAAGGTACTCTATTGTATTAACACTATACCTATTCTATCTATTGTTCTCCCTTCCTTATTCTACAAAATTCTGTCTTTTATCATTTCCATTCTGTTTGAAAAGTTTCTTTTAGCCAATCTTTAAGAGTGGGTCTGATAGTGACAAACCGCTTTAGTTTTCTTTCATCTAAAATTCTTTCTTCTTTTTCATTTCTGAAGGATAATGTCACTTGTAAAATTAGCTGTTGAAAAAATTTTCTTTCATCACTTCAAAAATATGCTGCTTAGTTCTGCTTACCATGGTTTCAGAAGAACATCCACTGTTTTTACTTAACACTGCTTTCAAGATTTTTTTATTTGTCATTAGTGTGGATTTTATGATTTACCCTGATTGAATTTCACTCAGTTCTTTAATCTGTAAGTTTGTGTCTTTCACTAAATTTGGGGAGTTCAGGCACTTTGACTTCAGGTAATTGTCAGACCCACTCTTTTTTCTCTCATTCTGGGACTCTGATGGCATGAATTTTGAATCTTTTTGTTATTATTAAACTGGTCCTGGAGACTGCTCTCTTTTTTCCAATTTATTTGTCTCTATTGTTCATATTGAATAAATTCTACCCATGTGTCCTCAAGTTCATTGATTCTATCTCATTTTCCGTCCACTCTACCATTCAAAGTGGTTTTTCTTTTCTAGTTCTGCCATTATATTTTTCGCTTCTTAATTTCTTCGTATGTTCTCCTATATAACATCTGTTTCTTTGTGGCAAATTCTACTTTTTCATTGGTTTCAAGGGAGCATGTAGTCAATGTAATTTTTTATGGATATTTTCCCTGCTTGATAATTCCCATATTCATTCATTTTGGTGTTGACGTCATTGGGCTGGGCTTTTTCATTTAAGTTGTGATTTACCAAGGTTCTTAGTAAGAGAGGAGTTTTTCCATTTTTCCTTAGACATTTGTCAATTATTTTAGGAGTGTCTGGGTCCTAATTCTTTATTTATTCATTGTATTTTAGCATACAGCCACTCTGTTAAGGTTTTTCACAAAGTTCCTAGCCTACATTTGTGGGCTGTGGTTCTAATGATAGTTTAATTTTTAGAATCTTTATGGTGTTGTTTTGGTCTGCTTCATTTATCTTGTGCCATTGGGCTCCCACTGGTTTCTCCTGGTGCTGTTTGAGGAGATGGTAGAGATATTCCCAGGCAATACTGCCAGGTGTCTTCATTGGGTCATGGTGCTGAGGATGTTTCCCAGACTGGACCAATTTTTGAGACAACGACACTCTTGTCAGTTCTTCCTGGAATTCCTGATATCTTTTGGTGTGTGCAGGTGTTGGGGAAGAGGGGTGTCTCAGGCTTGGCTTGGAAGGATAACATTCCCACAGGTTACTTAACAATAAAACTGAAATTCATTGCACTTGCCAGGAGTATTTGTTTACCTAGTGGTGTTAGTGGGATCCCATTCAATCCTGGAGAAAAATGAGCTAACATATACAGCATTCTTTCGTTAGGTTGTGGATCAAGAAATGTCAGACCTGGGTTATTCGTTTGTGTTCACTGGGGAGACATAAGATTCCCTGCTCCTTTGATTTTCCTCCAATCCTTAGGTCCTAAACAAGTTCTCATTTCACTTCCCAAAGTTCAGAGTTCTATTTTGTGTGCCTGTTACATTATTTCCAGGTTTTATAGTTGTATTTAACATGGAGGAGCACTGGGAAACAACTCTGTGTCATATTTATGGACTAGAAGTGGGATAATATAATATTAAAAATCATGTGATTAATGTTCACAGAGGAACTTATAAGATTTTATTAAAAGACATGTGGGAAAACCCAAACCTACTGTAAGACATCGAAGAAATATTCAAGAGATGTGAGGCCTAACCTATGAATATATGGATGAACAAGAATGAGGTAAAAGAGGTGGAATCAGAATAGAGAGAAAATGCATATTTATATCACAATTCATGTGAGTTTGACCTTGAATTATGATTGCTTGTTGCAATGGTCATTGGAGTAGAGAGGATGTGAAATTATAAATGTGTTCATTAAGAAGCAGTCATTCAGAAATAGAGTCAAATAAGACACTTCCAAATAAGCCTGATTCCAGCAGGCAAGAATTTTTTAACTGACCAAATATGATTCCTAGCACATGGTAGCAGTAGATTCTCGAGTCCCCATGATAATAAAGCATGTGTGTTCCTGTCTTCACTAAATTAAAGCTCATGAAGCTCTACACAGATGTGGGTTCCAAAACCATGAAGAATGGGCTGAGAGTGATATTTACAGTAGGCATATTTCATTAATGGTGACCGAATGAAAAAACAGAATATCAAACAGAGAAAGGAAGCATAGACCCTCTCTAACTCAGCCAATACAATATTAGTGGTCATGATAAGATTAAAGCCTCATCAGCCATCTACAAGACAATCCCACAGTTTGAGCAAATGAGCTTTTTGACCCAATTCAGTAAGTGAGAACACTCCAGAAGATCCATGGAATGACTCTCAAAAGTTGGGTGGAGGGAAAAATAATTTTAAGGTGTGGTTTCCTTTTAAAAGATTCTGACTGTGAGTTGTTCCTAAGATTAGTTTCAGTTTCTAAGGGGGGATTAGGAGAAGTGAATGCTAATTAGGCATGTGACACTATTATAAGTTTGGCTTAGCAAATGGGTATCTGAAACATCATGTGTAAAATAACAGTAACTCATCAAAGAAGGACTCATTATGTCATTTCATAGCTTCTGTAAGAGCTTGGAAGAAACAATATTTCCATTGAACTTTGCAGTTCTTTTACCTGTTTCTCAATATGAATAATGCAATGCTGCAGTTTTTTCTAATCAGACCTCTTTTTCTTTTTCAGGTCAATGAGCACATGGCTACCTGGGGCACACTGCACTTTCAACCTATATCTAAGAAAACAATAATCAAAATTCCACATTTTGGAGGTTAGTCTGTTCTTATGCTCATTAAGACTCATCAAGACTGCCTCAGGATGAGGATAAGGATGAGGCTGCAGGAGACAAGTGTCAGTTACTACAGCTAAGCTGTACCATCAGCAACCAATCAATTATTGAAGATATAAATATTTAAAAGATGGAAAGGAAAAATGATACAAAGTAAAAAAAAATTATCTAGACATGTGGAATATGAATGGAGACTGAAAAAAATAAAGGGATAAGAAGAAGAGATGCAGAAAAAGGCAAACATATGTTTACCCCTTCAATTAGAAAGGTGATATTCCAAATATTTGCATTTCTTACAATTCTTCCTTCCCTGAAGTTTTCTTAGGTTTCTCCAAAAGCACCTTTCCCATATACCTGCTTTGAAAAGGAACTATAACTGAACCTCAAATTCACAAGGAAAACATAATCCCTCCCATTTTCAGAAGACATAGTCAGCTGATTCCCTCTTTTATGTCCATGTGATAGATGTTGCACCATTCACTGATACCCACATGTGATCAAATTTGGAGACACTTTTGCAAACTCTGCCCACTTAAACGTAGAAATGACTCTCTGACTTGCTTCAACCCATGAAATCTAAGGGGAAGCTGTGTTTGCTTGGCCTTCCAGTCCTGTGTGCCCCTGTCATGAGAAGACACTTGGAAATGGAAGTGTCCTAAAGGACAAAGAAACTTGGAACACCAAACCCATAAGTACCAGATATCTGCATCAGAGAATCACAGGCACTTGGACTCAGCCTTGCATGTGTACGAAATAAATCATTAAGGCAATAATGATCTGCATCTATTACCTCAGTATCCTATTACTTAGCCTAACTAATACATCCCTTCAAACTGTTTGATGGTCTCATATAAACTCACCTGGTTTCCATAAATTTTGCCATTAAGGTTACAATGAGACCTATGCTTCAACCAACTCTTGCTAGTGACATCTGGTAAATAACCGCAATGTTTGTCATAAATCTGGGAATTAATATGTCTTATAATCTTCTAAATATGTGATATTTTTGTTACTCCTCACAGAACAAGGGTCTAGAAATTTTTGAGTGAATCTTAATTTAAATGCCCAATGTTATTTAATAAGCTGAATTACTGTATGACCTTTTAATATTCTGGATCTCATTTGCAAAA
>JAQZBX010101931.1:0-11211 GCA_029593785.1 Cabassous unicinctus
TCTTGATTAAAAAAAAAAAAACACTTCAAAAATAGGAACATAAGGAAATTCCCTGAACATGATAAAGGGCATGTATGAAAATATTTTAAAACAAAAATCATAGCTAACATCATACTCAATGGTGAAATATTGAACTCTTTCCCTGTAAGATCTGGAACAAGACAAGGATACCCACAGACACTTCTTTTATTCAACATTGTACTGGAAGTTCTAGTCAGTATCATTAGGCAATAAAAATAAATAGAAGTCTTCCAAATTGGAAAGGAAGAAGTAAAATTTATTTATAGGAGAAATGCTCCTATACATAGACAGTCCTGAATAATCTACAAGAAAGTTCCTAGAGCTCATTAACAAATGCATCAAAGTGGCAAGATAAAAGATCCACATTCAAAAATCAGTAGTGTTGCTATATCTCAAAAAAAGAGCAATCTGAGGAGGAAATAGAGAAAAAGATTTCCATGTACAAAACAACTTAAAGAATCAAATATCTAGGAATAAATTTAGCCAATAATATATAGGGCTTTTACATAGAAAAGTGTAAAACTTTTTTTACAGAAATCAAAGAAGACCTAAATAATTAGAAGTTTCCATGCCCATGGATTAGAAGACTAAATATTGTTATGATGTCAACTCTATCAAAACTGATACATAGATTCAATGCAATCCCAACCAAAATTCCAACAGCCTACTTTACAGAAAGGGAGAAATGAAATATCAAACTTGTTTTGAAGGGTAGGGGCTCTAAATAGGCAAAAAAACATCATGAAAAAGAAGCACAAATTTAGAGGACTCACATTTCCTGGTTTTAAAACTTATGACAAAGATACAGTGGTAAAAAGAGCATGGTACTAGTATGGAATTGAAAAAGAGTTCAGGAATAGGCTCTCACATCTATGGTCAATTGATTATTTGCAAGGTTTCCAAGTCCACTCAATTGGGAAGTAACAGTGTCTTCAACAAATCATGCTTGGAGAACTGGATATTGATTTGCAGAAGAATGAGGGAGGAACTCTATCTCACACCATGTACAAAAATTAATTCAAAATGAATCAAATACATAAATATAAAAATCAAGACAATAAGGCTCATGGAATAAATTTTAGGGAAGCATCTTCAGCATATTATGTTAGGCATTGGTATCTTAGACTTCATAGCCAAAACACAAGCAAAAAAGAAAATATATCTAAATGGAACCTCATCAAAATTAAAAATTCTTGTGCTTCAAAGGACTTTATCTCAAACATAGAAAAACAACCTACTCAGTGGGAAATATTTGGAAACCACATATCTGATAATGGTTTAATTTTGAGAATATATAAAGTAATTCTACAACTCACCAATAAAATGCAAAAGAGCAAAAGGTGTGAATGGTCAAAAGACTTCAGTAGACATTTCTCCAAAGAGAATGTACAAACGTCTAAAGAGCACATGAAAAGTTGTTCAATATCATTAGCTATTAAGGAAATATAAATCAAAACCACAATAATAAGATAACATTTCACACCCACTAGAAAGGCTACTATTAAATTAGCAAACATTGCAAGTGTTGGAGAGAATATGGAGAAAGTGGAAAAACTGATTCATTGCTGGTGGGTATGTAAAATGGTACAGCCCACTCTGGAAGACAGTTTGGCAGTTCTTCGGAAAGCTAAGTATGAAATTTCCACATGACTCCTCTATCCTTCTTCAAGGTATACACCTAAAAGGATTGAAAACAAAGACTCAGATATTTGCACACCAATGTTAGTAACAGCATTATTCAGACTTGCTATATGAGAGAAGCAACTCAAATGTTCATCAACTGATGAAAGGATAAACAAATGCGGTATATACATACAATGGAATAATATTCAGCTGTAAAAAGGAATAAAGTCCTGATGGATGTGACAACATGAATCAACATTAAGGACATTATGTTGAGTGAAATAAGTCAGACACAAAAAGACAAATATTGTATGATTTCACTGTTATGAACTAACTATAATAAACAAACGCAAAGAGTTAGAATCTAGAATATAGGTTACCAGGAGATAATTAGTGCTTAGAGAATGCAGATTTGATGTTTAACTTGAAGAGACATTCTGTTTACGCTGATGGTTTGGAAATGGAATGTGGGGATGGTAGCATATTATTGTGAGTGTAATCAACAGCACTGAACTGTATAGTGAATGTGGTTAAAAGAGGAAGATTGATGATATATATATTACTATAATAAAATTTAAAAGATAATACATAGGACCATAATACTCAGTGAACCCTATTATAGAACATGGACTGTAGTTAATACTACAAGTGTAAGAAAGTTACTTCATGAATTGCAGTAAATTTATGATACTAATACAAAGTGGTAATAATAGGGTGGTATCTGCAAAATAAAAATACACCTAATGTAAATAATAGATGATAGAACTATATTACTAATCTTTCATCAATTATAACGAATGTAACTACTGTTGAAAAAAAATACAATTATTTAAAAAGTGTTATCCACAGTCGCAAATACTCCAAACCAATGCAAAGAATTGTTTTTTTATCTTATGTATCTATATCTCATGCACAATTGTTTGGTAAACTCACTTCTCTAATGAAAAAATTGAGAAGAAAAAAATGAAATTGAGAATAAAATCAATAGAGAGTGTTTACATAATCAAAAGTTGTTTCTTTGAAGAGATTAATTAAATTGAAAAAACTTTAGCTAGATTGACAAAGGAAAAAAAAGAGAGAAGGCACAAATAAAATCAGATATGAGAGGGGGTACATTACTACTCATCCCACAGAAATAAAAAGGATCAAAAAAGGATACTATAAACAACTGTAGTCCAACACATTAGACCATCTAGATGAAATAAACACATTCATAGAAACACAAACAAGTTTCATTGACTCTAGAATAAATAGAAGATCTAAACAGACAAAAGAAGTAAAAAAGAAATGAAGGTCTAGTTCATGTAACAGGCTTTAACCTTGAAGACATACTGAGCAAAATAAGCCAGACACATATTGGACACACATATAAGGACAAATATTGCATGACTTCACTAATACGATATATTTAGTATGAGCAAACACAATATTAGTATCTAGAATATAGGTTAACAGGTGCTGGGTTCCGGGTATAGAATGGGGAGTTAATACCTAATTTGTACACAATTTCCATTTTGATTGATTGTAAAGTTTGGAACTTGATGGTGATGATGGTAGCACGACATTGTGAGTATAATTAACAGTGCTTAATTATAAATTTGAATGTGATTAAAAGGGAGAATTTTAATTTGTATATATGTTACTAGAATTAAAGATAAAACATAGGACTATATAAATAGTGAACCCTATTATAAACTATGGACTATAGATATTTGTAAAATTATAAAAAATATTCTTTCCTGAATTGTAGCAAATGTACTACACTAATGCAAGGTGATAATAATAGGGTGCTGTATTGGAAAAATACATACTAATGTAAACTATGGACCATAGTTAATACTTCAATTATAATATTCTTTCTTCAATTGTAAGAAAGACACCACACTAATGCAAAGAGTTAGAAATGGAAGGTAAATGGGAACACTGCATTTTCTACATGACTTTTCTGTAATCCTACATCTCTAATTTTAAAAATAAATAAATACATAATAAATTAAAAATGTAAAAAAAGAAGGCATTAACACAAGTCCAGAGACTCAACCTACAGTTGGTGCTGGAGTTGGTAGGTGTACACCCAAGAAACTTGAATCTTTGGGCTGTCCATGTTTCAGATGGGCCCTGAGCCTCAGCAGAGATGCTACACCTACTCTCTAGTTCATAAGACTCGGCCAGGATAATTAACAAGAGGGTGAGGATGGACAACCACCATAACAAGTAACCAAGAGAGTCTAAAACTACAAGGAAGTGAGTCCCATTCTTCACATATGTGGGATGGAAGATCCCTCTCATTTAGAAGTGGAGTGGGCAGCACCATCCCAGGATTCTCAGGACTGTGAAATAAAATATGGACTAGAGTGTATTCACTGCTATTCTACTATAGACTCACTGTGATTCTAGCAATGGAAGAAATTATATCATTGATGTGGAGACTGGCCACTGGAGGTGCCAAAGGCAGGGAGGGGAAAAAGGGGTGCAATATAGGGGCAATTTTGGGACTTGAAATTGTCCTGAATGACATTGCAATGACAGGTAAAGGCTATTATATATCCTGTCACAACCCACAGAATTGAGTGGGAGAGAGTGTAAACTACAATGTAAACTATAAGCCATCATTAGTGAAAATGCTCCAAAATGTGTTTATCAATTGCAATTAATGTACCACAAAAATGAAAGAAATTGTTAATGTGGGGGAAAGTGGGAAGTGTGGGGAGTGGGGCGTATGGGAATCCCTTATATTTTTGTGTGTAACATTTTATGTAATCTAAGTATCTTTTAGAAAAAATAAAAAATATATTAAAAAAGAGAATGGAACTGAACTGAAATGGCATATTATAAATTCCATAATTAATGTATTTGAAATATGGTTTATTTTTCCACTTGATGAGACTCAATTCTGCAAGACATTCTTCCATATCTCTCCTATATTGTTGTAGTGGTTTTGCTCTTTGCTTGTTTCTTTTAAGAGGAAAGGTAGAGTTGTTAGAAAGTTTCTGAGATAAGACCAACCTTGTGATTAGTATAATGAAGGAAAATTCTTTTTTTTCAAGATCAACATCGATGGAGGAAATATTTTCTCCTCTATATTACCATTCTAATAACATGACAGAATAATATTTGTTTATTCTTTGCCATCTATGAAATCACTCAATTTGTCCAATATTTTCTCTTTTCTAACCCTTCTGATGATTGTGTAAATACAGACATGAATCAAAACTTCTTTTTTGTTTCTAATATTTTAAGGCCTGTCACACAGTAGGTAGACTAAGTTAAATGAATGAATGATGTAAAGCTCAATGTGTTTTTTCCTTATTTATGATTTATGCATTTGCAAAGAGATGCTAAGCTACTATTAAAACACTAGGGGAGCAGATATAGCATGGTGGTTGAGTGCCTACTTCCCATGTACAAGGCACTGGTTTCAGTCCCAAATACTTCCTCCAAACAAAACAAAACAAAACAAAACAAAACAACAAAAAAAAACCCACTATGTCTATCCCCAACTAGTTAAAAATGTAAATATTTGCCAACAAATATCAAATGGAGAAGTTGAGAAAATGAAAATTGAGCAAATTGACTAAAGGAAGGTAATTCAGTTAATGAAACTATCTTGATTTATTCATTTTACATTTATAATTACTTTGCTGAAGCATAAAAGGAAGACATTGTAAGATGACAATACTCTTATGACCTTAATGGCAGAAATCAATTTTCAATAAGTCAACAAATTTTTATTCATTGCACAGCACCTATTAGGCTCACTTGGAAAAGGCCAAAGATTACTATATTTTAATTTCAGTGGTAAGAGAATACAGATATTCATAAAAGTTGACAAAGAATACAGAACTAAAAATAAAACAAATCATATACACAACAGATTCCTAAACAAGGCTCTTACATTTTAATTATACATTAATTCTATGGAATGCTTAAAATCAGATCATCAAGGACAGGGCAAATGTTCCTTACAGATTTCTCTTAGAAAATTGGTCAGCAATTCAAATACAAAAGGCACATGGACCCAAGTAACATATAAAACTCTATATTCTGGATTCTAAATAAGGATGCGTGACCTACCTGTGATGATTTAGAAACAACTCTAACTGAATGAAGTTGTTCTATGGAAAAAATGAATCCAGATAATAAGTTTGGCTAATGCTGAAACAGAACAATAAGCTATGGTTCATAAACAATGCTTGTAACAGATTGATTTTTGTCAGTTAATATCTCAGGATTATCAAAGTGATTGTGAACATTTATCTGAATGGAGAAAATAGATTATGTGTCACTGTAGGCAGCAATAAAGATATTTGTACCCAGATCCTGGTCCCCCTAGAATTTGCAGGACCTAACCCCCACTGTGATTTTATGAGATGAGGTACTCCTCCCAAGGAACTTCTTTAGAGCTGCTGCCATGTCTTTATTCCTTAAACTGTAGATGAGTGGGTTGAGCATGGGGGTGAGGATGATGCAGAAGGCAGACACTATCTTGTCTTTTTCTGGTGTGTGATATGAATGGGGCAGGACATTAGTGTAGAAGGCTGCCCCATAGAAAATACACACCACCATGATATGGGAGGAACAGGTAGCAAAGGCTTTGCACCGACCCTCAGCAGAGTTCATCCAATGGATGGTGATCAGGATCTGTGTGTAGGAGACAGAGATGAAACATATGGGAATGAGTAACATCAGCACACAGCAGGCGAACATCAGGGTCTTATAGAGGGAGGTGTCAGTACATGACAGCTTCAGCACAGCTGGGAACTCACAGAAATAGTGATTGATTTCTCCGGACCCACAGTAGGGGAAACTCATAGCGATGGGGGTCAGCATAAATCTATCCAAGGAGCCACCAACCCAAGAGCCCACCTCCATAAACAAGCAAATCCTGTGGTTCCTGAGGTTCAGAGGGGTTGCACACAGCTATGAACCTGTCATAGGCCATGAGGCCCAGTAAGAATTCCCGTACAGTCAGGGTCACATAGAAGAATATCTGAACTGCACAGCTTAGGAAGGAGATGGTCTTTTCCTTGGACATGAGGTCTTGCAGCATCTTTGGGAAAGTGATGCAGATATTCACTGTATCCATGTTGGAGAGCTGGCTGAGTAAGAAGTACATGGGCATGTGGAGACGTGAGTCCATGTGTACGAGCAGAATCATGACCGTGTTTGCTGTTACAGCCACCAAAAACATGGAAAAAACAACTGCAATGATAAGCCCAGGGAATACAGGATGGGTGATGAGTCCCAAGAGGATGAAGTCAGTGGAGTTCTTAAAACTGGCCTCCATGTCCATTTCACATGATAGCACTTAGCATAGAAAAGGCAGAAATTTATTCAATTAATTAATAGTCACATGTTTATGGAAGACTTAATTATTCATATTATGTCAAGGCAGTATGGAATAAAGGAAAAGACATGGACTTTGAAGTCAGTATCTTTTAGAAATCTAGTTTCATAATATTGCATACGTGCCATTTAATAGGTAAACTAATCTCAAAATTCAGTTTTATCATCTATGAAAAGGACATTGCAGGTTTTTATCTCTAAAGACGAGAAATGAGAAATAAATATAATAATTCATATATTATCAGAGTCAGTCTGCTCTATTTTTAATCTGAAACATCTTCCATATACATTTTGAAATCTTTCCATTAAATTTGAAATTTTTCTGAGATTGCCTCATCTCCTTTATTAACTTGCAATCAATATGCATGTGTTAAACTTAATTATTTTTTTCTGACATGAAGATGATCACATTGCTAGGATTATCAAAGTCATCCATTTGTGCTTCAGTAAATTGATAGAGAAATAAATATACTGCCAAAAATTTTAGTTAATTTTAACTTTTTTGCTTGTTTGAATTTTTAGCATTTTGACTATTTGGAACATCAGTGATTGGCAAGGTAGTACTACTAACTTCATTTGAAGTTCTGGGGCCTCAGAGCTTTATGGCAGATGTTATACTTCAAAGGAAGCTAAAGTTTTAGGCATGGGTAACATTTGTTAAATACCTGGGATCAATTTTTCTCAAAAACTTTCTTAAATGAGTACCTCAGTGAAATTCTCACAATACATAGGGTTAGGACTCATCGTTGTGTTTTCTTTCTGGTTAACATCATGGAGACTGCAGAAATTGTATGACAGTACAATGTAACATCATTCATCAATGACCTATTATGTTGATCAATAATGTCAATTTGATTTATCTGACAGGATGGCATACTGAAATTAACACTATATTATTTTGCCCTAAGTAGCAAATGTAGTTGATTTTCCTTGCATTTCTTTTCCTAGTGTTCTGCTGATACATCCTACTTATAAAAAAGAAATTCCTGACTTTAAAGGGAAAAAGACACAGTAGTATTAGAATTCCCTGGAAGACAATGGAATAAATTCTCATTCTTTTATTCTAGAGTAATGTAAATGTGCATATCTTTGGTATGTATTGGGACATTGAAGGACGAATTGCCAATTATTGTTACTTGACTTCTTATAAATATTAAATTCAGTGTGGCTTTCATCATTTCACTGAGAACATTACTGAAGAAACTTATTTATGTAAAATAAGCTTCCAAGTTCTGCTATCAGCACATTGTTTCTATTTGAGGCAAAAATGATCAAGAACAGATATTGGAACATATCTAATTTGGGTGAAGTTTGTGATGAGAAGACAATTTCATGGAAACCCTCAAGAGAGGTAGGAGGAAAAACAAGAACTCGCAATGTCTCACAAACCAGAAAGAGAAAATATGGCTTGCCCTATGCCAGGCAGCCTCTAGATGCTTCCCATATAGTAAGTCAGAGTAAACAGTCCTTCTCCATGAAAACATTGTGCACCAGGCTAAATAATATAAGTCAGATTCTTTACCTCAAAAATCTCACACTATGACTGAAGAAAGGGATCACCTTAAAGCAGGGGACATTTAAAGAACACGAAAATGATACCTGCTTTGAAAATAGCAGTAATGCCACAAGAACCAAGGGGAGACTAGGGTCAGTTTTGCTAATGCAAAAAGAAAAAAAAATTGGCCTGATTAAAAATTCTGAGATTTATAGAGAAATAGGGAAGACAGAATCATGGAAGGTTTAAACAATATCAACAAAGACTTTCAGGCAGCTGAAAGATACCTTGGAGAACTGTGTGCAGAGCAGAGTGGGGTTGGATTATCCTGGGGTGGAAAGTGAAAGCTGAAAGATTTTGACTCCAATTATCTAGAAATGGGATATATAAATAGGGTGCTATTTGGGTAAGAAAGTTACATAGTTATTAAGAAAGATATATCTGGCAGGTTTAAACAGACTAATTTTGAAAGAAAGATGTCTAAAATTACTTAATATTATTATTTTTATTGAAGTCCCACAAGACTGTATCCACTGGATTCAATTTCTTCTCTCTCTTTTGCCTATATCCACTAAACCTGGAATTCTTTTTTTTTAATATCGGAAAAGTTGTGAGCTTACAAAACCATCTTGCATAACATACAGGGCTCCCATACGTCATCCCACCAACAACAATTTATAATTTTGTGAAATATTTCTTACAGATGATAAATGGACATTGTCAAAATATTATTTCCAACTAAAATCCATATCTTACATTTGGGGTATTTTCCCCAAAACCACCCTAATATTAATTCCCTAGTTTAGTATGGTGTATTTGTTACAGTTCATGAGAGAACATTCTCACAACTATACAGTTAACATTGGATTCCATGTGTTATATTGTCCCATCCTTGTACAATCCATCTTAAGTGCACACTCAGTGGCTTTCAGCTTTACCACAGAATTGTGCTGTCATCATCTCAGTGAATTTTAGAGTGTTTTCATTACTCCACAAGAAAAAATCCTAAACCTTCTTATATGCCCTATTGTTGATCTTTAGAATTGTTAGAGTATCTTCTCTGTCATTGCTTTAAAACATTAAAATATTACTAATTATAGTCCATATGTTATGTTAGTTGTATTTTTCCTATGTATCATCACAATCTTAACACTTTATAATAGAAAGACATTCTTGAATTTGTACTATTAAACATATCTTCATCCAATTCTGAATTCACTATTTTATACAGTCCCAAGATTATCTATATCTTCCTTTCAATTGACATTTATATCCCTACACTACCTGTTTCAGCCACTATCACATTTATAAATCAGCACTTTTAGTTATACTTGCTGTACTGTGTTATCATCCACTGTAATCATTTCCACATACACTCAGCATCAGCTTCCCCTTCTACTCTGACACTCTATCTCCTAGTGAGCTAATTCTCTAGAGTTTACCTCCATGAGTTTACTCATCTTATTTAATTCATATTATTGAGACCACACAATATTTGTCCTTTTTGTCTGTGTTCTTTCACTCAACATAATGTAATTTTTTCTACTTTTAAAACTAGCAAAAAACTTAGGCATTGCTTCTGGTTCTGAATAGTTAGATTTTTCTTTCTTCTACATATGGCAACTTAGTATGCACTGATGCAAATTTGTCTTTTTTCCTTCACCCTATCTCTAATTTTCATTGTCTTCTATTTCTCTAGATATACACTTTACCTGTTCTATTCATCCAAATGATAACTGATTTATTATTGCAGTGGAAAGGAATCCTATACTTCCTGCCACCCTGGAGTCAATTTCATAATTTTCAAAGTGGAAAATTAAACATAAAAAAGCAAAAACTGAATAGCCTTTCCTTACTTTAAAAACTAGTGCTTTCATGGAATTTAGGTAAAATCTATTGAACACCTACTGTGCCTGGAATTAGCGTTGTTGGAATTGTCTAGATTTAAATTCTAAGTGCCAATTTATCCCAAAAATATTTTCAATGATACTATCACTGGTAAAATAAGTACATCCGGGTTCCTGCTATATTAAGTAGAGGGTCTAAATTCTAAACTCCTAGCTGCCAGAAGGATAGATATAGCTTTCTGAGCAGATACTTGATGTGGTGACAAAAAGAAATGAAAGAATGGGGCAAGGCAATCATTTGGGCCAACCCAATAATGCTGTAGAGGAGGAAATTGAGGTTAGAGTGGAGCAGCAACTACACAAGACTAGCAGTAACCGAGAGGGTGTTGAGAAGCCAAGACCTATATTTCTATACAAATATATTGACTATTATGCTATACAAACTAAGGATCCAACATGCAGATATAACACCATTCTGCTCCAATTAAGCAACCCAGTGAGCTTTCATACACCCATGTTAGCAATATGTTCAGAGGATTTCGTTAAGGAATATTATCTGTCTATTAAAAAAATAATTTGATATGGATGAGCTTTGTGAGCATATATAAGCATGTGAATGACTATGGAGTAAGAAAAGGAGAATGTTCTTAAAATAATCAGAAATATAAAAGAAAAAAAAATCAATATTTTCACCTACACTCAAGCAGGCAAAAACCTGTACCCACACCTGGCAATATACAAAGAAAGCAACATATACTTAAGAAATATCCAGAAAATAATCCATGTTTCTCCCTTAATAATTCACATATTTGTTACCTACCCATTAACATCTGAAAATTCCTCATAATGAATACTAAGCATACTCTTGCAAACATTAGC
>JAQZBX010101932.1:0-11212 GCA_029593785.1 Cabassous unicinctus
AAAAAAGGGCCAAGGACTGGAAAAGACAGTTTTCCAAAGAAGATATACAAATGGCCAGTAAGTACATGGAAAGATGCTCTCTATCATTAGCCATTAGGGAAATGCAAATTAAAACCACTATGAGATACTTCTTTACATCCAATAAAATTATTAAAACAATAACAACAGAAAATAAGTGTTGATGAGGGTACAGAAAAATAGGAACCCTCATGGCATTGTTGGTAGGAATGTAAAATAGTGCAGTCACTGTGGGAAACAGTTTGGTGGTTCTTCAGAAAGTTAAGATAGAGTTACCATATGACCTGGCAATACACCTTCTAATATACCCAAAAGAATTGAAAGCAGGGACTCAGAGAGATATCTGTACACCAGTGTTCATAGCATTATTCACAATAGCCAAAATGTGGAAGAAACTCAAGTGTCAATCCACAGATGAATGGATAAACAAAATGTGGTATATATATACAATGCAATATTATTCAGCTGCAAAAAAGAGTGAAATTCTGATATATGCTACAACATTGATAAACTTTGAAGGCATCATGTTGAGTGAAAGAAGCCAGACAGAAAGCGACAGATACTGTACAATTCCACATATATAAAACAAAATATGCAAAATCAGAGACCTAAAGTAGAGTACAGGTTACCAGGAACAAGGGGTAGTGGGAATGGGGAGTGGGTGAGAGTTTCTGTTTGGGAAAGTTCTTGTAATGGATAGTGGTTAGGGAAGCACAACATTGTGAATGTGATCAATGCTTGAGAATGTTTGGATTGGGAAAATTTATGTTGTAAATGTTTCCACAGTTGAAAGAAAAAAAGAGAGACTAAAGAGGCAATGATAATTAAATGCAATGCATGATGCTGGACTAGATCTAGTAATGGGGAGATAATGCCCAAAAGGTCTTTGGAACATATGGAAAAATTAGAATGTAGACTAAACTTCATATCAATGTTAAATTTCCAGAACTTGTTAACTATACTTAAGGTGGTTACATAAGTGAATATCCTTGTTCTTAGGAAATGTTCATTGAAGTATTAAGTGCTCAGGGAGCATGAGGTTTTCAGCTTACTCTTAAATGTTTAGAAAATACATAGACACAGAAAGAATGATATAGCAAATGTGACAAAATCTTAAAAGTTGTTAGATCTGAATATGTGTATGTGTGGGGGTATGTTGTTGGCATTCTTTGTATGGGTTTTGTATTATTTCTTCGATTGTCCTGTAAGTTTGAAATCATTTCAAACTAAAAAGTTGGAAAAAAAATTGCCCTGATTGAGAACTACTGATGAAGAACCAAAAAAATGTCTGTCTGGTACTAAGAGTCCTGGCTCTGTTTTTCTTTCTCTTCATGGGGGCTAGCTGTGAGAGAGAGAAAATATCCTCTGGTGAGAAAGAAGCAAAGACCCTGGGTATCAACACAGCTACGAGTTACTGGGCAATATCAGAATCCTGATAATGGCTAAGATACATATCTTTCCCAAATAGTTTCTGTTTAAGAAATTCGGAACATTGACTGATTTTGCTCATGTTGTCTGGGGCCCACCTAATTTCTGTTCTCTATAAGTAGCAAAGTCTAAAAGCCAGGCATTCCTCAATAATAATTATTATTTTTAGGAGGTACCAGGGATCTAACCCAGGACCTCATACATGTGAGGCAGGCGCTCAATCATGAAGCTACACCCGCTCCAGTATTTTTTCTTTTAACTGATGGGTTTGTTAAAGTTAAATGGGAATAGGAATTTTGCCCTCCTTTATTCTAGAGGGCACTGATTCTAGAACTCTGGAAAGATTTAGTACACAACTGGCTCTGAAGAATTTCTCCCCAAATCTTCCTCTTTTTTTTTTTTTTAAAACAACTTTTTAATCTTCAGAAAGAACTTTGAATTATTCAGACAGATAATTTTCCTTTTGCTCCAAATACAAGGATGTTTTCCTAAAAATGGAAATGAATAGAAGCAAGATTTTTGATA
The DNA here is from genome assembly GCA_029593785.1 of Cabassous unicinctus. Taxonomy (NCBI): domain Eukaryota; kingdom Metazoa; phylum Chordata; class Mammalia; order Cingulata; family Chlamyphoridae; genus Cabassous; species Cabassous unicinctus. The sequence continues at coordinate 1,972 of JAQZBX010101932.1, forward strand.
CTATAGCTTAAAAACTAAAATTTATTTCAGTCTTGAGAAGAGGAAATAAAATTAAGATACATTTGAGGCCTAGCTGTTTGTACAAGAATGGATAATAGGCCGATTCTGGCTTAAGCTGGAGATTCATTCTGTAGGTTGATACTGTAATGTTTTGCTTGCCTTTGACTTGTTCTCTCCATTGTTGCTCTACAGTATTCATCCGTTGAGTACAAGTACCCCAAGAAGAATTAGTCCAAGGATAAAAGGTATCCATTCTTCATTTGACAAAACCACTGCAATAGTAAGCATTGAATATCCTAAAATAAGAGGAATAGTGAATTCCTGTTGCAGAGGCAATGCATTCCCTAGGCGCTCAATGGTTTCTAAGAGGGTATTTATATCAAGAGCATGCAGGATCCCAGGCATGGTAGATTCTTGCTGGTGACAGGAAGAAGAGAGAAAGAGTTACAAGTTTGGTTTAAAAGCTGATTGAAGAACTACTTTCTCATTTTGGAAGGAACACTTTTGGATGAAAAATCCATTTGTACTCATACTGAGCATGACTGGTCAGGCTAGGGTTTTACTCTGTCTAGTTTTGGGGGGATAATATAAAGAAGGCTATGTTCTAGTATAATCTGGAATATTTTCCATGAAAGATCTTCAAAACGAATAGGAGAATGAGCCTAGCTTCAATTCTACATGGCTTTATACAACTTTGGGAAGCAATCTGTCATGAATGTATTGAACAAACCCCAGAGGAACTTCTTTTGAAACTGGGACAAACCCTGTTTTCCTAAGGCATGCTAGGGAGTACTTGAAACAAGAGCAAAGTTTCTGTATCTTTTTGGAACTTCATTTTCACTATGTGGCAAGTAATTTTATACTTTATAAAAATAAGCATAAATATGATCAATACAAAGTAAAATCCATATGAACTTAAGAATCAACAGTTTGAACCACAACTCTTGGGTATCTAGAAAGTAAACTGCAGTTACTTCACAGGTGTAGAAACGTCTGATTTGCCACTTCTAAACTTGCTTTAAATACAGATGTCTTCTAAATGTCTCACAATTAAAAAGTATCAGCTGTTAAATAAGCTGGCCAGCACCTAGGATAGCATAGGTATTTGCTGAATTCAGAGCAAGTCCTTGGCCCCATACTTGTATACTAGGTCAAGGGAATTTGAATTCCAGGTCATGGATATTTTAGAGAACAGAACAACCCCATGCCCTTAGTCAAGTTATCTCTATCTTCATTTTTCTTCATTAGTAAAGCTACCTACCTTATTTGGTAGTGGAGAGGATTAAATCACAGTTTATTTAGCAGGCTTAGTATAGTAGCTGGTATAACAGCTAATATCTTTTAAGTTGTCTTAAGCCTGCCCCCCCCCTACCCTGAGTGAAAATTCACAATCACCTGAGTAGAGAAATGAAGTCACTCCTCAACTACCATTTTCTTGTACAAGTCATATCCTTTTTTGAGGAACAGGTGTCCAGAAAGGAGTTTGAGGTCTTATCTGACAGCTTTTAGCGCAGGACTCAATCTAAAGCCAATATACAGTTTCAAGGAATGCAAGCAACTCAAAGGGTGAATCTTAAATACCAAAACTGGAACTTTAAAAATTTGATTTCTGGCCCCCAAGTTACAGGTCTTCAACCCTTATGATTCAGTAGAAAGATGCAGAGATGGAAACTCAAGGCTATCTCTAGTAGAACCCCTTTTGTGAAATGGGCTACCCTATCTTCTCTTATTTATTTCAGTTTCTTCAAGGGAATGATGAGAACATCCATGTGCTCTCCTCTTCAAGAGTTCTAGACCCTACAGTTATCCTTTCAAATATGTCATTGGATGATTGGATTTATGCATTTCACTTATTTTCCAATAAGGTCTCAATAGAGAGAAATGTCCTAACCAGACCCTTTCACAAGCGTATAACCTGTTGAGAAACTTAATTCATCAGGTTCTTTTTCAAAATCATTATGCCCATCCAAGAAGTTTGCAGATGCTCTTTAATAACACTGTTAAAAGTATCCTAGTGTGTAAAGTTGAGAACAACTTCATAATGCAGTCTAGAGTTGTGAAAAGAACATCAGCCTGGGAATCTGAGGACAGGGTCTTAAAGTTCTCATGTGCCTGGATACTGAGATTCAGAAAGGTCAATTATATTAGGGCTTGCCTTCAAACATCTTAATCTGGTAGAGGCAACAGGTATTTAATTAAAGCTGTGCAACATAATATTTGTTATTTGTGTGACTATGGAGGTAGATACAAGGGACAGTGTGAGAATGGATGGAGAGATGACAGGGATGGTCTTGTAGCGAACTGTGAGTTCGGTCCTAAGTCATGACTTATATATGGTTGGCAGAAGTGGGAGGCATATTCTAGCTAGGCAGAATAGTAGTAAGTGTCAAGGCAGCATGGAATGATGCAGGATCATACATGGTTAATGACAAGTAATTTAGTATGGCCACGGTGGAAGCTGGGTTCTGTAGAGCAGGGAAGAGCTAGAAAGGAAGAAGTGGAAGGGGTAGGTAGGGCCCAGGTCACACAGAACCTTATAAAAAGTTTATGATTTGGGCAATAGAACAAACCTTCAAGAGTTTTAAGTCAGAGAAATGTGAACTAAAGGGTTAACTTAGCAGGCCTCAGCTGCCCAAACCCTACACATTCCAAAGGTCTCCAGGACTGCTCTTGACTAGCTCCTAGGAGATAACCTCTGAGCCCTTGGAGCATCCTGCCAGATAAGACGGTCTTTGTTTACCTGGGGCCTTAGGCCACTCCAGACAGTTAATGCTTACAATGTGATGCATTGTGAATTCTTGATTTTGTCACCTAGGGACTTTGGACCATGAAGTATCAGTTTGACCTCTCAGAAGGGCAGGATTGGAGACTTAGTAGTTAAGGTCAGTTACTCTGGCACTGCATACCTAAGTGATTGACCCTCAGTAAATACCTTGGACACAAGGCTTGGGTGCACTTCCCTGGTTGGCAATACTTCACACATATTATCACACATCATTATTGGAAGAAGTGCTGTCCATGTGACTCCACTGGGAGAGGAAAACTGGAAGCTTGTGCATGGTATATCCTTGACTTCACCCTATTTACCTTTTTCTTTGTTGACTTTAATCTGTATCCTTTTACTGTAATAAGTCATTACTATAAGTATAACAGCTTTGCTGAGTTCTGTGAATACTTCTAGTGAGTCATTGAACCTGAGAGTGGTCTTAGGGACCCCTGATATAAGCAATAAAGTCATAACTACATTTGAAAATTAGCACTCATTTGTTCATCAGAATGGATTTGAGGGGACCAGTCTTAGTATTAGGGAGTTCAGAAAGGGGAAGTAAGGCCCTCAACTAAGTCAATATTAGTAGGAACTGAGAAAAAAGTGTTTATGAAGACAAATGAGCAGGACTTGGTGACTGTGTGTGTGGGGAGGTGGCGGTGGGGAAATGTGGGAATAGCTGGCTTGGGTGACTGAGTTTATAGTAGTACATTTTCTAAGATCATACACACAGGAAAAACAGGTTCTATGGCAAGGAGGATGAGTTTAGTTGTGGACATGTCAGGATTGTGGTGATTGTGTGAGATCTAGGTACCTAGGTCTAGTGGGAAGGCATCCCAAGCCCAAGACAGAAGGGTTAGCAGGCACACAGAAAGTAGTTGAAACTTTGGGAATGGGTAAGATCATCCTGAGGGAGTGAGCAAAGAGCTCTGAAAACAGAGTTAGGCACAGGACCTAGTGACACAATGGCTGGTTTTTTGTGGCTGGCTGTTCAACCCCAGTGTCCTCTTCCGTGAGGGAATGGGTGATGCTGGCTAGCCTCCACCAAATTTCTCCCTATCACTGAAAGTTAGAGGTGCATCCAACTTCTTATTTCAGGTCATCTGGCTCTACTCCAAGAGAGCAGAAACCTTGTCTATTTTTTGTTGCTGCTCTAGTGCCTGTCATTTGGTAGTTACTCAAATACTTCTTTAATATAGTGGTTCTGAAACAAAATAAGACTAGAACTACAGGAAAAAAACTAAATTATGCATTTTGGCTAGCATGATTGAAGTCCTATATCAGATGAGAAAAATATCACTTGTTTAAATTCTATGTACAAGTGTTAGCTGGAAACAAGAGTTTGAGAAGTTGGGCAGGGAGTGGGGAATACATGCACAAGCCAGAATACCTACCTTACTTATGAGGACTGGTAGATCTTTTGCAATGGACAGGTACTTCTGTTCTTAGTTATTGCAGGCACCTCAGGTATTTCCTCAAAGGCGAACACTCATGCGGAAAGTGCTTCATGAATAGAAGGTTTTGTTGTCAAATAAGTTGGGAGAGTGCTACACACTCTTTTAGGGTCTCATCATGCACAAGACTATACTAAAGGCTCTGGGAAGTTTTGCAATAGAGAATTTCGCTTGTTAAATCCAGTGTTGCCCCCCAAATCATGTGGCCACTGAACCCATTTCACATGAAACGCTTAAAATCCAATTGAACACATCTTACCAAATACTGAGTTTGAATACTCTAAATGCCAGCCACAATTTTATAAGACCATTTTTTGACACTGAACATTGAAATAGAAAGCAGAGTAAGCTTTCCTATCTAGTGGACCAACAGTTTCTTGTGGCCTAAATTAAGGTAAGTATGGAAGATTTTATAATTTAGATGCAAAACCCAGTTTAAGAGTGAAAGAGCTTTGGCATTGGGCAGGTCTGTACTAGAGGACAGACGAAGAACATGGGTGCTGGAGCTGCACTATCGGGGTTGAAGTACCCTCGCTGCCACTTTCCAGCTTGGCTTAACCACTCTGTACAGAAAGGGGGGCATGAAAACATCAGTGCTTACCTCAGAGTGGTTGTGAGTATTACCTGGCACAAAATAATGAGTCTACAGGTGTTAGCTTTTTTTTTTTTTTTTTTTGTTACTGTGCATTTTGTCATTACTAATTGGTGCAGGATTCTAAGCAAGTAATTGAAAAGAGCAGGAGTGTTTAGGTCCATTAAAGTATTTTAACTCAAAATGGATTAGGAAATTAAACATTTTCAGAGAATGGCAGGCATTAATGTACAGATTAGATAGAGAAATATATAAGTAAAATAATGAAGGAGACCTGCATTTTAAAGAACAGCAAACTTTCAGAAAAATAATTTAGTTATTTAAAAAGACTCCAAGTTTGCTGGCCTGGAATAAAAAGATGTTTCTAAGCAAAGATCAAGAAACAGTTTCGTGAACAAGTATCCTTCAAAACAGTATCACCAGAGAAAAATGACGTTTTTCTTTCTTTTATAAGGAGTAGGCTCTTGATTAGCTAATACAACAGGGATTTCCAAAAGGAACCCATTGTTATACTTCAGATTAATATTTTTTCCTAAGTAAATGCATGTTGTTAGTTGCCCATCTACAAATTTTTATTTAAAAAAATATATATTTTGAGCTGTGAACAAATACCAATTAGTTACTGGGCATGTAATTTGAAGATAAATATTTGTAAAATTAGAAAATATCTACATTTAACTGGTTGTCTTTCACTTAGTAGTTGTGGCCTCTTAGTTTTCATTTTGTTTCACCTGTTCCTAATTTGCTAAAGATATTACACCTAAGTGAAGGATAATTGAAACTATTTCATAGTTTAAATCTCGCTTAAAAATGCATACTTTTAGTCACTTAAGACAAAAATATGTATTTTTAGAAAATAAATGCTTATTTTTATTATATAAAAGTAATTTAAGGAAAACTGGAGAATAGAGAACAAATGAATGATACAAGGAAAGCATATCATATATAATAAACAAAATCTAGAAGAAAATACACCAAAATGTGGATAGCAATTATGATCAGAGAGATACTCTCATTTTAAAAAACGTTTAAGTCTGAAGAGTTCAAATTACTTCAAAGTTACTTTCTGGAAGTGCCCCTATTTCAATCATGGAAAAATCAAAGCATCCAAAGCTACTTGTTGCTGATACTGACGACTGATGCCAAGGAATTGCCTTTATGGAAGATCAAGAGAGGAATGTCTTGTGGCCCTGTGGTGAAGAAAACTTACCAGATTTGATGGCCCTGTTCCAGGGATCAGCTTCACCTCCTTGTTGCAGGAGGACTAGGAGTAGAGGGTTGGGAGAAGGGAGTAGGAGACTTGGGACATCTTTTTGATAAATTTAGAACATATGTACTTTTAAAATCTGGTAACCTTTATTCTGAGACTTCAGAATAGTGATATAAGCTAAAAGCAATATGGAATTCTATCATCATTTCAAAAATTTCTAAAAAGGACTATGACCAGTTAAAGTATATTCTGAGGATCAATAGCCATTTCAATACTTTCTAAACAGAAGGGATTTTAATTCACATGAAGGAAACATTAAGAGCAAAAGCAAAAAAAAAAAAAAATTTCTGAAGAACACCAAGAAATCTTATCAGAAAATTTCATTTTACTTACCTATTAGAAAAAGTAGCTCTTAGACAATTAATTGGAAGACATTTCCAGAAACAGACAAGAAATCCTTTTACCTCCAGAGGCAACCTTTTTTTTTCTCCCCCTCTCACTGTTTTAAGTATACAGGATGGCTCTTCATTAGCTAATTACAATAACATGGATTTTCAGAGAAACCACATTTACGACTCAGATTTTTAAAGTTTTCTTTAACTAACCGTATGGTTTCAGTGCTTTTTTTGAAACTGTGAAGAAGCGCATTAACTGGTCTGTGAGCTTACCAGTGGTTCTCAACCTTTGCCCGGAAGAATCAGTCGGTCACCTTAGGACCTTTTAAAATTGCAGAGGCCTGGGCCCTGCACAAGCCATCTGAATCCGAGGCTCTGGAGGTAAGATCTTGCTTCAGCAGAAGTTAAAAGCTCCCCACATTATTTTAAAGCTCATCCAGGGCTGAAAACTACTGCTGAAGCTAAGTAATTTGGAGACAGTTGTGTACAAAATTAGAAAACACTATATCCATTTAATATTACCCTCCGTTTCAAATTAGAAACCATGATTGCCTTTTCGTTTCGTTTCACCTGACGCTATTTTGATCCAGGTGCTGCTTCTAAATGAGGGCTACTTCTAAGCCATCGCAGTGGTTCTCAAAGCGCCACCCCCAACCAGCAGCAGCACCTGGAGCTTGTTAAGAGATACACAGTATCAAGTCCCACCCACCCTACAGAATCAGAAAGTCGCCGAGGGGGCCCAGCAATCTGTGTGTTTGCTAAGCCTTTTAATGCTTCCCGAAGTTTGAGAACCATGAGACCACTGCATACTTTATTATTTTTTTTTTTTAAGATTTATTTATTTTATTTATTTATCCCCCCCTTGCTGCCTGTGCCGCTGTGTCCACTTGCTGCGTGTCCCCAGTGTCCGCCCATCTCCCCCTCGCTGTGAGGTCCCGCCGCATCAGCTCACGGAGCCGCACAAGCCGGCCTGCCCTCACAAGGAGGCACCGGGAAGCGAACCGGGGCCTCTCATATGGTAAACTGGGGGCTCCATCCACTGAGCCACACCCGCCTCCCACTGCATACTTTAAATCTAGGGTTGTCAGATTAAACAAGACACCCAGTTAAATTTGAATTGTCAGTGAAACATCAAGTAATTTTTTTTAGTATGATTGTGTCCCAAATATTGACTGAGACATACTTAATATATATATATTTGTTGTTTATCTGAAATTTAAATTTAACTAGATGCCCTGCCTTTTATTTGCCTATTAAGATCTCCCCCACATAACTTTTAATTTTAGATTTATAAGAACGTAAGATGAATGTATCCTTTTTAGAATGCCTTTTTAAAAAATTATTTTTAACTTTATTTTGTACATTTAATAATTGAAAATAGAAACAATTAAAAACTAAAAAGTAAACACATGAATAAATACCTACATTTCTCAATTAAATGTACTGGATACATAAAATTTTTTTGAATAAATGCTTTTTTCTTTATAAAAATAGTTTCATAAAGAAAATTTGGAAAAGATGATTACGTTGAAAGAAAAAAACAAAACAAAACACTCTGTGCACTAAAAAAGCAGTGTGAAAAAATACACCGAAGTGTTCATGCTTTTCATGCTTGGCAGAATAGTATCACGAGTAACATTATTTACATACAGACCTGATTCTGAATAGTTCATGACAGTTTGAATTACTTAGAGGAAGTGTTTCCAATTTTGTGATGACAAAACCAAACATGAAAGGAGTTTTGCAGTTGATTTAAAAAACAAGAAAAGAAAAGAAAGAAAATTTAGATCTTGCCTATTTGGAAACTTTGTAGAGAAGTAACAGTACCATATGTTAGAGAATACACTCCTGAGGTCTCTGGCTATTTTAATTCATTTTCATCGCTGTCACTAGAAGGCTTTGGAGGGGGAAGGTGCTGGTAGGTGAAAGGAGGTAGGTTAAGTATACGTGGGGTTGGACGTGTCTCTTGGCATTTAAAAAACATTTTAAAATGTCTTCTGTAACCCTTTTCCTAAGAATCATCAAGATAGTGATTTAGGAATAAACACTTTTCTTAAAACACTTTTTTTCTTACACTTTGTAGAAAAATTAGAAAATTGTAGAAAGACATAAAGAAAGAATAATACACAAAAAGTTATTGTTAAAATTCGTGTAGATCTGTGTCTTTTTTTCAATGAGATTATAGACATATTATATAACAAAGTTGGGATATGTTGCTATACATACTGTTTTGTTTTGCTTTGCTTTTGGCGTACCAGGGATTGAACCTGGGACCTCGTAAGTGGGAAGCAGGCACTCAACCACTAAGCTACACCTGCTTCCCAATTACTGTTTTATAACCTATTTTTCCCCGAAGAGCATATCTGAATCTTTTTTCATGCCATTTAATGTTTTTAAACATAATTTTGGTGACTACTTTAATGTTCCATTATAGGAATAGCTGATCTAATAGTCTAATCTATTATTGAATATTTAGTTTTCCTAGTTTTTCCCAGTTGTGAATGCAGAACCTCCTTAGATATAGGTCTTTTCACATATGTCTGATTATTTCCGTAGGGTAAATTCCTTGTCATTAGAAAAGACATTGCTGGGTTAAAGGACAGTCTTCATAAATGCAACAATATTAATTTAACAGGATGCTAAATGAGATGTTCTCTGATGCCCCAGAATTGAGGACAAGAACCCAAAGCTGAGGACAGAGAGACACATTCCAAGTAGAGCTCCTGACCACTGGGCCAGATTCCCTCTAAGGGGATAATATCTCCAGCCACTCCCCTGGACATCACCCCCTTCCCCAGTCTATAAAAAATGACTCAGGAAGAA
>JAQZBX010101933.1:0-11220 GCA_029593785.1 Cabassous unicinctus
GTTGGGTGGAATAGAAGATAAAGGTAGAATTGCCAAACCCATTTAATACTAAAGAGTATTTGACAGTTTCCTGACTTATGCTCAACAACTTCAAGCCAAAAAGTGTGTTTGGATGGTCAGTGAGAATTTTAGTACTTAGGCAAAGAGGTACTCCAGTCAGCATCTTGATTATGAGGACTGGGAAAGACATCCCAGATTTCTGGGCTGGGTCTGAACCAACAACAGTGACATTATATAATGGCAGTATGTGTTACCTGGGTCAAGGATTTGTCAGACTCATGCATTGTTAATGTTTTGTTTTTTTATTTTTAAATCTTTAGAAAGTCATTTTTCCCCCAAAGCATTATAAATATGCTTTTATTCAAACAACATGTATTATTTTTTTGGTATAGAAATAAATGATAAACCTCTTGCTGTATGGATACTGCCTTAAACAACTCTTTCTTATCATCTTTCAGTTGTTGCTTTACTGAGGAGGGTTTGGGAAGAATATGAAATAAAAAACAAGGGAAAATATTGATACTTATTTCGACTCTGATTTTTCTACTCTAAGATACATCTTCCCCAACCTCTGCTTCCAGATCTTGGCAGATGCCTCAGCATTATCATTTATTTCTGATAAAATATAAAGCCCTTAATAAAATCTTAAATAATAAGATATATTACATGACATTGAAAATATGTTTAGAACAGAATATTCATTTTATTTGTTTGTTGTTTTTTGTTTTTGTTTTTTTTTACCGGGAGGTCCCAGGGATCGAACCCAGGTCCCTCCATATGGGAGACAGACGCCCAACCATTTGAGCCACATCTGTCCCCCCCAGAATATTCATTTTAAAGCTATATTTCCCACTTCTAAACACTCCAAGATTATATATCTATACCTTGAATTTTATCCTAAGTATTTACTCCTTAGAGAGTCATACTGTTATTGCTAAGAAAGCCCAGAAGAAGAAGAATTTGATCTGAGTTTTCTCCAAAGATTCTTGTTGCTCTGTCCATCAGTGATCAGATTGCAGATCATTTCTGTAATAGAGTCATTCATATAACTCCCTTGCCTATTTGACCTGCCAGAATTGCTAATAGGTTTAAAAATAGTAGGCAACAACTTTTCAGGCTGGTTTTGTCTCTTTCATTTCATTATTAATTAGCATAAGAATTTTAAAAAATTGTTTATGGTCCTCACATTTTGCTTTGAGTTACCATTCCTGTTATCCACATATTTTTATAACCACACTCTAATATTGTTAAATGTCTTCATGTTTCTTGAGCATCAATTCTTCAGAATCTTAAATAAATTTAAAAGTGGCAGGACTAATAAAATATACTAGGATACTTTTGCTAGTTTATATCCCTTGATTTTCAAGTCTAGGGAAAAGAACTCAAGACATCAATAAAGATATATTTTTATTGCTATGCCTCCTTTCTAGTTTGAAAATATAGTTTTTTCTGTGTTATCCCCTACCTGGAATAAAATCTGTTTTCTATAAATTTTCTTCCTTGTGACTTCAATAATATTAGTATCCTAATAAAAGAGAATGACTATTGTATTAAAGTCATATAGACCAGGATTCATTCATTTCACAAATAATTTTTAAGTGATTTCCATCTAGCAAGAAAGTAGTGCTACAGAAACATTGGTAAACAAATCAGGAATGTACACTTGGTGATTGAGGTGTCAAATAAGTAATCAGGAATTGTACACAAGTAAACAGGTTAACTGTCCAGCATAATAAGCGTCGTGGTAGTTGGCAGTGCAATGGTGGTAGAACACATGGAGAGGGAACTAACCCCATGTAATAATCAGAGTTTTTCTAGAAGTTATTTATAATTTTAGACCAAAGTACAATGACGCTAAATTACACATAAAATAGGTCGCGTATTTTCCAATTCAGGGAATGCCATGTGCAAAAGCTAGGAGGCAAGATAAAGAATTTTGGAAACTGAAGAAAAGCTGATGAAAAGGAGTGGACATATTTATGATTTTTAAGGAGTGGAAGAAATAAAACATAATTTAATTGTACATGAAGGGTAAGGGAAAGGGAGGAGTCAAATCGTATCAGGGTTTCTGGCTTAAGCAAGGTAGATGATGGGCCATTCACTGAGATTAATTTAGAAGAAGAAAGTTTGGGAACATAGGAAATAAAAAGTTTATTTTGGGGGGGAGACACTAGTTTTGGAGAGTCTGTGGAGATCCAAGTATAGATGTGCAGTGGTCAGTTGGATATGTGGGTTTGGAGCCCAGTACACAGAGTTGGGATGGAGATGGTTGCCGGAATCATATGCATACAAATGGTTTTTAAAGCCATGGAAGTGAAGGAGGTCATCCTGGAGAGAACATGCGGAAAAGAAAAAGTTAGATTCTAAAGATTAAATGTAAGATATGGACTAGTTAGTAATACTTTGACGATGCTCTTTCATAATTTGTTACAAATGTTTCACAAAAAATGCAAGCTATTTGTGGTGGGGTGAAGTATGGGAGCCCTGTGTGATGTTATGCATGTATGTTTTGTAAGTTCACAACTTTTACTATGCACTTATTGTTTATGTTTGTGTATGAATGACGTACTTAAAAATTGTTTTTAAAATGAAAACGATTAAGGGAAGGGCAGGAGAAAAGATATATGCAAGTAATTACAAAATATGGCCAGATGATTAGGGAAAAAATGTAAACATCTAGTTCTGGTTGTGCTATTAACAAGCTATGTAACTTGGAGCTATTTACTTAACTGCTTGGTCTCATTATTCATCTCTTTAAAATAGCAGCAATGCCCACATGTAAAATTTTATTACTTATATAACACTTTTTTAAAAAAGTGTGAAATGAGAACATTGAAACTTGAATAAACAACAACAAAAATGACTAAAACCACAGATTTAAGAAGGCAGAATATTTTAGATGTTTAATTGTTATGTAGATATAGCTACAGACCAAACTAATAGTGAATTTTTTTATTGCCTACCAAGAAGTAAAATAGTAATTTTCACCAATAGCCAATTAATTTTTCTATCTAAAAGTATAGCAATAAAATCTATAAATATACCATCTTATCAAATTTTGATAAGTCATAGATTATATTTCTGTTATTGTTAGTGTTTTAACTAAACAGATATTTAATGAGAAGTAAAAATATGAATTGATATTATCACAGTGATGGGGAGGGAGAAAGAGCTGTGAAAGAATATGTGGTAGTATGACAACCTATGGGTCACATCAAAATTTGATAGATGGAAGTACAGCAAGATGCAAGGAAGGAGACTGGGAAAGTAAGTACAGAGGGGTGGAAAGAAAAGTGGACTGTGGCCCAGATGTTAAGAAAGTGTTTCATGAAGGAAGAGATAACGTTTCCGGAGAAAGCAAAGCGCTTGACTTTCTGCAGTATATCCTAGGAAACTTTTCAAATCAAGCTAACCAATCCCTTTTCCCTTTCTCATTAATACAAAATAAGGAATTCTGAAGAATATAAATATAGAAAAACCATATGATTTAACCTAAATTGAGATTTCTCATTTATTTATTCTCTGGATTATGTTTAATCCATCTGGTTATCCTATAAAGTCTGTTAAATACTAGCATTAACCTCCTTTCCTCCATTGTTAGAAGAAGAACCTTCAAGTCCAATGTTATCCCTTACTGATCCTCTCTCAGAACTTCCATTATTGATCCCCTCTATTTGGGACTTCTACTGTCTTTATAAATTCCAAGGTCCTTAATTTTCTGTTTTAAAAAAACAGGCAAAGTAAAAAGAAACCTACTTTTGACCTTGTACCTGCTTCCAAATATGCAGGGTATAAAAAGTTTCAGACTTATTCTGAAGCAATTACAGAATAAGGTTGGAAGACAAGGTAGAAATGGGAATAGTATTTGGGGGAAAAGGTAGAAGGTAGTAAAAACTATTTCAATTATTGTGAACAACATTCCCAGTTTGCTTGTGACCATCCTGGTTTTAGTGCTGAAAGTCCCGAGTCCAGAGGAATCCCTCAGTCTTGGGAAAACAAGACAGTTAACGTACATTTAGGTAATTTATAAAAATGATCATATGTCAAAAAACACAAATATTTCTGCCCTGGAGGGTTTACTTGTACTTCTCCATGTACCCCTCTTAATCTGGATCACTAATTTTTCAAAATAAAAGTTCAGTCCCTTCATCTCTTCATCTGAGGTGTTTTCTGATCACCCTAGCTAGAGTTGTTTAATTCCTCTTATGTATGCCTCTAGGTACTGACTTTGTACCACCTACATGGCACACACACATATTATTTTGAATTAGATATTTGTAGAAATTCTTTTCTCTCCAATTAAGTTTGTATGGTACTTATAACCAGAGCCATGTGTCTGCTTTTATTTTACCAACAGCACCCTATATTCTCCATGTCACTTGCATATTACACTTCCATCTGTATGACAAATGGATAAATGAATAGATATATTGGTATGACAAAAATCCCTGCAATGGAGAAGGGCTTTTTAATTGAGAAACAAAGCTTTTGAATTTTTGAAAGTGATACCATCTTCTCACTTCACTATAGAGAAGTTGTTGTTAGACTTGATCCATTTGTCCAGTATCCTCAGTGTGAGTTAAAATAAATCCAACCGACACCAGAGAAAATCTGCAGTAGAGATTCACAGAGTATAATGGATATTTTTGTACAAGAGGCCTTTAGCAATTTTCTCTGACTGCTGTTACAAGAAGGCATTTGTATTTTTCTGCTCTGGCAGAATTCTATACAAAGGATACTATGCCAATGAAATCATATAGGGAGTAATATATTGTTATTAACCAAACGGGCTAATGGGTAAGGAAGAAGTGAACAAAATAAAATGATTGGAGTTGTCACTGCTGTCTGTAGCTGCTGGAACTTTGGTCCAGGGGCCTTAAAGAAGAGATGGCACTTCAACTGTAAATCTATATATAATCTTTAAAAACAATTGCATCTATTTGTAATATAGACTGAGTAAACAGCCTTCCCAGGAGAATGGGGAATCGTGAAGTTTCAGAATGCTTGACACTTTCCCACGTGAAGATTCCTTTTAAATAAACTTCTCCCCACTCTCTAAATTGAGCTCATATCATTGGTAGATATTTAAGTCTGCATAATGTCATTTTCATTGCACATAATTAAAATAATTGGGCTGAATTAATACTGATCTCTGTCATTTAATATACACCAGTTATTTGCCAAACCTCCTTTACTCTCTTTCCCAGAAGATACAATGAATGAGAAAGAAGCTTTAAAACTCAATTAATTCCCCTAGTAAGTTTAGAACATGCTAATGGCCTATTTTTCAGATAAGCTTTTAAATAGCTACAGTGTAGGAATTTTACTCAAGTCTTATCTAACTTTACAATATTTTAAAGCCTGTCCTAATGTCTGGCAATAAAGTTGTTTGTTTTTCTCATGTGGTAATTATGTTTTTTACCGGTTCCTTGACAGATTCTTACAATATGATGAACCATGAGATTCTTTGAACTTTGTTCATCAGTATTCTGAAATCTAAAGATCTAGAAGACTCCATTCACCACTTTCACCTAATCTTTTAAAGTATGCCAATAGCCTCCAACCTTTATTTCTTGATTTTATAAAAATAGTTGATTCTACCCATTCTAAAGTGATTCTTCAGTGTTAACGGGTTCACAATTAAAGAATTCACAGCAAAAAGGGAAATTTAAGTAGTCATAGAAAATACAACCAAATAAGTTATCATCCAAACTGTACTGATAGGTACTCCACTCAAAAAATTTAGTATATAAAATGCCTCTTAAGAGGAGGGAAATATTTTGAAATAAAACTTTTTGTAAAGCATTTTGTACTTTCCCCTGCATTGTGAGAACACCTACAAGTTAACTTTGGATTTGTGTTGCTGCAAAGGAATGCAAAAAGGTGGTGATCTGTCTTTTCCATTCCCAGAAACATTTTGACTTAAAAATTTAAAAACATAAACCAAGTTAAAAATATTCTTGCATTACTTTCAGTAGACAGCTTCCACCAGAATTTTGTTTTAGGTAAGAATAGATCTGGGCTATGAGAGGACAAAGTTCAAAGAATCTCATGGCTCATCGTATTGCAAGAATCTGTCAAGTAACTGGTAATATTTTGAAAGAACTAGTTTGGAGAACAAGGGGTAAGCATTTGATTAAATTGTTTACCAATGGCAGAGGTACCTGCTCTATGTACTCTTATATAACCAATGTCTGAATGGGTGGCAGGACAATATCAGCCGGCAGGGGAGAACATTAAAAGCATTGAGAATCGCAGTAAAGCATTTTTGTGCTTAAGTTGGGCATAGCAACATAAATGCCCAGCTTCAAGAAGTTGGAGGCTCTGAGAGGAGGGAGAGGGAAAAATAGAATATGGGAGCATTTTTGGGACATCGGAATTGTCCTGCATGACATTGCAATGACGGATACAGGCCATTATATATTTTGTCATAACTTACAACATTGTACAGGACAAAGTGTAAACTATAATGTAAACTATAGTCCATGGCTAGTGGCAATGCTTCTATATGTGTTCGTCAATTGTAACAAATGTACCACACTAATGAAGGATGTTGTTGATGTGGGAAAGTGTGGGAATGGGAGGGAGTGGGGCATATGGGAATCTCCTATAGTTTTTATGTAACATTTGTGTCATCTAAAGTTTCTTTAAAATCAATAAATTTAAATAAATAAATAAAGCCATGTGAGTTTACACAAGAGGTATTCAGTGTTAACTGAAAACCAGGTACTCCAAACTATCTGAAACTCAGGAGGAGAGGGGACTCAATAAAACATGATTTTGACTGAATTTGCCTATAATTGAATGGGCAGTGGCATGGAGCAGATGTTGTGATTTAGAGAAATAGGAGTAAAGGAATGAATTTCATGTCTGCCACATACCCATCAGAAAGGGAAGGGGAAATTTTTGTAAAACAGGTGACTTATTTTGGTTATCCACACTTATTAAATTGACTTTTGCTACATTACTTGGTTTGAGACTTTCTACTTTAGCTGTAAAATTCATTTCAATATCCAAAAGTCACAAACTGTGGTTGATGTTCACAATAACTGAATAAGCCAGTCCTAAACTATTATTTTTCCTCATTCTTAGAGAATATTCTACTGACTTTGGTATGAATGGATTTGGCCTTGAAAGACATTGTGATACCCTAGGATTTTGGAATCTTGATAGTATAACAACCATACTGCAAGCAAAATCACAGCTGTTGTAGTTGCATCTGATGCCAGGAGTTACTTATCTCCAAGTATCAGGGAGCAGATGGAACTAAATTTTAGAAGCTAAGCTTTTAGAAGTAACTGCTGATTTTTGCTTATGAGCATCAGAAATAAGATACATGGGTGGTGGTAGAAAAGAAAAGTTTTAATTGATCCTGATCATTTAAATAAAAAGTAAACTGTTTTACATGCAAACATTTGAAAAACAGGCCATGCTTATGCAATCCACTCACAATTGCCAGTTGTAATTATAATTGTATGTGAATATTATTATCAAACATCACCTACGGATCAAAACAGTGAAGAAAATTAAAACTGACTATTTTCACAGGCTAAAATGGACGGAATATAAAATTCCATCTTTCAACCATGCTGAAGACCTCTCCATGTCAGTAAATAACTATCCTCTTAGTTATTTTAGGACAAATAAATAAATATTTGACTCCTCTCATCCTCTTATTCTTCATATGTAATTTACTAGCAAGTCCTGCCAACTCTGTTTGATATATACCTAAACACCAATCATTTCTCAGCCTGTCCATTTCTATTGCCTGGTCCAAACCATCATCTTCTCCTGCTTGGATCACCACAGTAGCTTCAGAACCGGTCTCTGCCCCCCTTCTTATCTTGCTATAGTCTGTTCCCAACTTAGCAAGGAGGACAATCCTTTAAGATCTGTCAGCTCAGCCACAAACCCAAATGTCCTTGAAGATGCTATACCTTTGGCACTGCCCTCTGGGTAAATTCTGGAAAAGTATGGGGGTGTTTTGATTATACAGTGAAGGGAGGGTGAAGGGTAGACAGCTTCCACCCAAATTTATTGAACCAGAGCTAGAAATCCCAGAAATCCTACAATGTGTGGGTTGTTCCTGAACAGCAAGTTGTCCTGTCCCCTCTTCAGCTTTCAAATGGAGTAACAATTTCATAGAAGTGAAAAAACTAGCTTTTTGAGCTTAGAAACTCATTCTAATACATATAACTGAAGACTTTTCCAATAGTTTTAATATATGCAGAATGTTCCAGAAATGCCACTTGCAGTTGCTTTAGAGATTACACTTAGTTCTGTATGGTAATTTAACAAGTGACCTTCAATACTTTAGAAACTCTCATCACTGTAGTATTGGAGTTGCCAATAAAATAAATTCTGTTTGCATTTGTAACTATTGTAAAGAAAGGGGTGTTAAATCTGGCAGGATTGAGGATTGCTGTCCTATATGATGCCAACGTCCTCTCACCTTCACCCCTGTTATCTCTTCAGCATCAATTTCTACTTCTCTTACCCTCACTACCTCTGCTCAGCTCTAGCCACACTATCATCCTTGAATATGCTAGATATGCTCCATTCCCCTGGAATGCTATTCCCTCCATCTCTTATGCCTCACTCCCTCACCTCCTTGAGGTCTTTGCTCAAAATCACCATATCACCAACCACCCTATGTAAATTACACTGCCCACCCCACTCCTATAATCCATATTCTCATTCCCCACATTAATTTTCTCTACAGTATTTTTTTGCATCTAAGTTACCATATATTTCTTATTTAATTTTTGGTCACTTTTACCAAATAGAATGTAAGTTCTAAGAGTGTGGGATGTGTGGAGGGTTATCCATTTTGTTCACTGCTATATTCCAAGCCCCTAGTACAGAGTTCTCCCTCTAAATGTTAAGCCTTCAATAAATATTTGTTGAATGAATGACTAAATGATTGCCACCTGGAAAGCCCTTGGGTCAGTATCCAGTATATAGTAAGTTCTTAAATTGTGCTATTAATAATAACAAATTCCCATTTGCTTAAGTCATGGCATCAGGTTTTGTCACTTGCAAATGAAATGTCCTAATCAATAAACAAAAAATCCTGAAGCCAAAAAGCCTATTAAAACAGCAATTGATCTTATGACAAAGTAACTATTAAGAAACCATATCTAGATATTTGAAAATGGTGTTTCATTAAATTCCATAAACTTTAACATATAAAAAAAATCTGTCAAAGATGTTACCAATTATTAAAATATATAGCCTTACTAAGAATTAGCAAGTGAGGTTTTACTAAACTCAGATTTTAAAACAACAGATATTTGTTTGATACTGTGTCACAATTGGTAGAGTGGAGTAAGAAATGCCTTCAACTTCAAGCATTCAAGCAAAGCTTCTAATCCATTAATTTCTCCTGAAGATATCTAGGAAGGAATTACTAAAACAGAATTCTAGGCAAAAATCAAATGAATATTTATTTAATTGATCTTCAATTTTGTTTCTAAAGGAGTATTTAAGGATAGAATATCATTCTTAAAATAAGGGGGAAACAACAATATACAGCAGAAAATATTTCCTGGAACTAACTTAAATATTTGGAATTTTATTAATAAGTGCATACATTTTATTTTTCTAAGTTGAATATTAGATACTTTTTATTTAAAATTTTATAAAGAAAGAGGTAGTTTTTGAAAATTTTGAAAATCAGAATAATGAATTCTGAAGGGTAACAGTTATCTGAAGATGTTTCTCTAAAATATTTGTAATAATACATGAATTAAAAAGTTGAAACAACTCAGAATAGTGTGACTTTTAATAACTATCTCAGAGAAATAACCTAAAAAAGATCAGTTAATTTGGCTCAAATGAAATAGAATTCAATGGCTTCTGCACAGAAACTTTATTATATTATTTTATAGGGATATAAGGATGTTTAATTCAATATATTGAGCAATTTTGTGAGTTTCTTGAGTTTCAACTCTACCTACATCCCTAAGGTTCTAGAAATTTAAAAATGCAATGACACAGTCTATAAATGAATATAATAAAACAAATTCCAGAATATGAATGGGATATGAAGTAATAGAGGCAGTCATTCTGCCTTTTTATTTTGTATATGGTGGGGAGTTTGTGCATGGATCTCTCTATATCATTAGAGGGTTAGTAAAGAGTGAAAATATCAATATGAGAAGATAGTTTGGACACATCAAATAATGCAGATAAGAATATAACAAAATAATTTCTGTCAGCAGGTCAAGAACTTAGAAAAACCTCAAATGATAAATGTGCAAGAATAAGGTGAGGTTCTATAGCTATTATAGGGTATATATGAAAGAAGTATAAAAATGTACATTAGAATGAGTCAGACATTCTTGGAACAGATGGGATGAAATAAAGAAATGATCAGAGAGCAGGAAACAAGAAATAAATGGCTTGGAAGTAGAAAGAGAAAAGACATGATTTTTACAAATCAATGGGAAAAATGATCACAGTTCTTTAGAGATACTGGATTTGAGGAAAGAGAACCTTATAAATAAGTTATCACTCTGATGGCAATTGGATTAGATGGGCTGAACAAATGATTGCTTATTTCACTGCTTTGGCCTCAGCTGCCTACGTTCCTACACCTATAGTTTGTCACATGGTTCCATCCCCTGTCAGTAGCCCATTAGCTTGAGGATGGGTATGTAACATAAGAAAAAGAGTTTACAGCCAATCTAGCAGCCTTTAGATATCTTGGTATTAAAGCCCTCCCCAGCAGTAATAATAGGAACAAAATGAACCAGTGCCAGGAGATACTGTCCAAAAGCATACAAATGCACTCAGTTTGGTAGTGGAGGCAGAAGACAAAATCCACATAGACAGAAGACAGCAGTAGATGCCATGAGTAAGTGAAGGGGATAAAAAACAAGAAGCCATGAGATACAGAAATTGTAAAGAAATTATTTTATTTGGGATTACAGGAGTAATACACCTAGACAGCTAGAGAGTCTGCCTTTTTTTGAGAGAATAATCCACTAGATTTCCCATCAAGTCACTAATGCAGCCAAGAAGCTACTGAAGTCATTGTGTGTCCCAGGCAATATTATGATCTTTGAAGCCAGGTCTACTGCTTCTAATTCTCTTACTTTGCTTGCATCTTTTAATAATCCTATCACCTGATGTTAACTGAATAACTCTACACCATCAGAGGAGGAAGTTCTTGAATTAAGCAACTCAGTAAGTGAACCAAAACTCTAAATCCTGTTT